>BPLR01010061.1:0-51026 GCA_021605095.1 Caerostris extrusa
AAACACAAACTGTGGAATTATTTTTGAAATATAGAAACACAATAATTAATATTAAAAAATATAACTTTTTCAAGTATATGCAGTATTATTATACAAAAACAATTAGCCATGACAAATTTGCTCAAGAAATAATAATCGGTTTCAAAAAAAATGTAGCTTTGTGCACAATTTATTCTCTAGTCTTTTATATATTTTATCAAAAATATATACTTAATCAATAATCCCTCAATATACTGAATATGTTGAGAGATAAAGAAAAAATACAATATAGCCATTACTTTTATTTAAGTTTTAATAGTACTTCAATTTTTAATAGTAATAATTTAAAATTATAAAACACCATTTGAAAGTAAGATTACAATTTTTATTAACAAAATTACAAATTATTCTAACTGTTGTATATTAATTTTTACAATATTAACACCAAAACATTGGTTAAAAAATGCTTTTAACTAAAAAAATTTATGTTTTAACTAAATCATAATATAATGAAAGTGCAAAGTTAGAAGGAGTTACTGTAAGTAAAAAAAAAAAAAAAATGTTTCTTAAGATCTAGACTGAATAATTTAGCAGATGTTTTCGTAGACATAATCAAACATATTTCCTATTTTGCTAAGAAGAAAAGCACCTTCAAAACTCAAGCAAAAATTATAAAAAATGATAATCTATGACATATAAACCAAAATAACGTAATTAATTTTAATAATAAATTATAATATAAACATTTCAGAAAATTTAATGAAATTAATTAGATAATTTTAATTATGACAAAGATAATAAGTTAATATAGTCATAAGAATACCTTAAAATATTTTTACTAACACAATTTTTAAAAAAATATAAAAATTATTAGCAATATAGCTAGAATATTTATTGTTTCTAATACAATGTATAGTAATTTACAAGTTTAGAAATTACCCACCCACACAATATAATTCAGAAAAATAAAACATTTCAAACAGATGAAAACTTAAATTTTCCATTGTATACAAAATAAGAACCCTATTTAAGTAAGTTAACTAATAAATCATTTTAAGTAAGTTACCTATTTCTAACTGCGATTCACAAATAATTTGATATGTAATTTTTGATACATTTATTTTTATTTCAAATAGACATTTAAATATCTATCTTGATTTGATATATAATATTGTAACATATCAAGAAACAAGTTCTTTTTGATTGAGTAAGGAAAGACATAGTAATAAAACAATTTTTTATACCTTTAAATTCATTACATTTTAATTTAACAATATTCATTTAATACACATATTAAAAATTATAATTTATGATAAATAATAATTTCTGTATAATATCAAGCAATATTTTCAAGTCAAAATTAAACCAATTATACTAAGATTTTTGCTATTATTGTTACAATATCAATATAAATTACCAAATGTTCAGCAAATAATTATGTCAAGATTTGCGTTTTTATTTATGATTGCTTTTTTGCAATGTGGTCAAAATTAGAAGCTTTTTCAGGTATAAAACATTTTCATTCTTTTTTTATAATAAATACATTGGCTCACATTTGTATTCGACTATTTATTTATTTAACTTGTGGACTGGATTTGATGTAACTTTTGAGATTTATGCACGCCAAAGGCTGTTTCTCTCAATTTATTCAATTACTCTTTTCAGGGAAATAAAACTTCTTAAAAGACTAGCAGATTCAAATTACGAAATACAGTTGATTATAAATAATCAAGCAAATCTGAATAACATCTATTAAATGCTAAATACAGTTGAACACTTAGGTTGCATTACAGTCGAAAATGAAAACAATAGTTTGGCGCAAAAAAATAGTCGCCAAATCCCAGGATCTCCTAAACGCCTATTTTTTCCCACATCAACTTCCCATCTTTTAATTTAAATGTTTATGAACAAACAGATTCTTAAATAAACATTAACTTACAAGCTAATTGGCGCTTTTTAACTTTACAGCTAAAAGATTCAAAAAGAAACGTTTTAGCATCCCCGTACTAATTCTTTATTGGATGAAAGGAAGCGTGAAAGGAGATGATTATTGGTCACGGTTATGAGAAAGCTTTGTCCAATTATCCCTCAATGTGTTTTAAGGGGTATTATTTGGTTGTTTTATTTGCTTTTCTTTTCTTCCCCCTCTATTCTTAATAATCCAATTTAGATATACAACCTATCTGTTTATCTTGTTTTTTTCTTGTTCAAATCTTGTTATTCGAATTCCCAACGATCTTTTGCAATGCAGACCACACAGGTTCTACTTCCACTGTTCTTTTTATTAATCAGCATGATGGATTAAATCATGTTGCTCCCGTTATGTTGCCTTGTCATCCCGCCCCAAGTCCATTTTATGGAATATACTTCCGGGAGGATCTTCAGTTTAAATATTATAGAAGAATTACAGCTTGCATTTTAGTAAGGTAGTCGAAATTTTGCTTTTTATTGGTTTAAATAAGTTTTTTGTTTAATTTTCATTTGCCATGTTCTTTAAATATCTAAAAATTTTACGATGGAATGTCAGCAGCATCCTTGGCTACACAAATTTTCAATTACGCCCCTATTTTTGTAATTCAGGAAATCTTTTTTAATAACCATTACCAATTCCACTTTATAAGATAAATTAATTTATATAATTAATAATTAATTTAAGAACAATACTAGAAAAAAATACTTGATGATCGGCATTGATTATTTTATCTCTTAGTGCTGTAAATTGTTTTAATGTTGTCCAATTTTGACAATGAAATACAGGTTATCACAGTTTATCGTCCTCGTAAAACATTTTTCGTCGTTAACATTTATTTCCCTATAAGCCAATTCAACATAAAACAGCTTGATACAGTATATCAACAAATTCATCCCTCTTGCATTATTCTAGGAGACTTCAATGCATATTATCCCCTCCTAGGTTCTTCTAATAATTTTGAAATACTGATAAATTGATTCTTAGATAACCATTTCAACTTTCTAAACACAAGCATGCCTATTCAGATTACACCATCTTCTTCATCCGACCTTCATTTATCCTTTACTGTCGTAGATATTTTTCCAAATATTTATTTTTTGCCACTCGAATCCGTTTGACAGTGATCATTTACAAATCCAATTGTTCTTCCAACTCAATAATAATATCAAAAGTTAAATACAGATCATGGATTAAAGTTTTATAATCTCTTTTGAACATTTCAGGTTTACAGGATGTTGTCTATGTCTACTATTTTGAATAAAAACAAGAAACATCACACTACTACTCACCATTCCATTCTGCCTTGGTGAAACTTTCACTGTAAAAGCCTCTATATCATAAAAGAAAACTTATCACCTCCTATATCATAAAAGAAAACTTATCATCTCCTATATCATAAAAGTCTTACAGTCTTACCTCAGTTTTCAAGAGATCTCTGAATTGCATACAGGAAAATTTCAGCATCTCTCTTTCGCCTAATTCCACAACTAAAAAGAAAGTTTTGGGACTCAGTTTGTAATTGAGCAGGTTCAAAGAGACTCATATCAAGAGCAAAAATCTAGAAACCAATAAGAGTTTTTCGTACAAACTCTAATTCTTGCATCACAGATCCAAATCAATAGGCAAATCTCTTAGCATCCCTTTAAAAAAAAAAAAAAAAAAAAAAAAAAAAAAAGCCCTCCGTAATGCGCTTTTTTAAAAAACATTCTAAAAAATTTGGCTAAAATGATGTTTTTAATTTTGGAAAAAGAATTTCTTTCGACGTTGTAAAAATGTAAAATAAAATAATTAGAACGTGAGATATCTTTCATTAAAGAAAATTGCATTAACTTTATATCCAAAACTTTTAATCAGATCTCTACAAAAGAATATCATGTACTGATTTTTACGATGCTGAATCGACTTCATTCAAAATCTCGAGTTAACGGTTAATTAACCATATTAATTAATTTTGTTAATCAATTGAATTGCATCCCTTTGAGCCATTTACGACGTTTACCTCTTATGTGAAGACCTAATGATAAATACGAAAAGGTGGGCCCCTTTCCCTTTTTGTCAACTGTGTTTTTAATTGTTATCTATATTTGGTATTCTCATTAAAAACCTCGATTAATAATATTTGCGATTCCCTGAAGTGTCCATAAAATAAAATTTTATTTGGAATATTAAAACTTTATAGTCTCAATTTTATGTCCTCTAAATATATTTTTGTAATGTCTTCTATTTAGTTTTTAGGATTTAAGATTCAAATATTGGGTATCACAGAAAGTGTAGATTGTATTTTAAAAATACATAAACTACAACAATACGATTAAAGATCTATGTAACTTTCATAAACATTTTAAGCCAACCACAGCTCACCTAATTTCTCCTTTAAATAAATTTTTAGAAGACATTCTAAAGATAGTAATGACAGTGTAAAAGATGCACCGTCAAGAATTGAAATTAGCACCATTTTTTCTACTTAATGCAAGTTGTGAAGAATTTGGAGAGTGATCCTTAAATTCAAATATTATTTAAAGACGATTTTTCACTCAATTGGACAAATTTGGAGCTAGTTTGCTTCAAGTGGGCTTCCTCGACTTCTTGTTTCTAAGTCATATCGAAATGTCCTTTTCCTTCAACTTCAATACTTTTCCCATCCCATTATTTCTGAGACCACTAAATTATGTTTGGTTATGTTTGGTTATACTTCGTTATGTTTGGCCTGAAATGAAGAAACTTAAATATATATATATATATATATTGTTCGTAGCTGCGAACTTGTCCAAAGACCTTAAGTTCAGCAGTATGCCAAAATTTCACTTGGTACGTTTGCCTTGCCAGAACCTTGTTTTTCTCCTCTGTATTTAGATTTGATCAGTCCTCGTTCACCATCAAAAAGGAACATTTATTGTTTCAAAATAACTGAGCACATCACCAAATAATTAAAAATTATTCCAATTCCGAACATCAAAGCAGAAACTGTCTGTAACACCTTATTTGAGATTTAGATATTACGTTTTGGTTGCCCTACCATCATAGCAACTAACCAAGGTATTCATTTAAAATCCTTTCCTTTTTCCAAACTACACCCTGAGTAAAAACTTTAAGGCCAGTAAAAAATTTTGAGAAAATGTAAAATGAAATAAAAGGGATTCAAATAATATTAATTATTAAAGTTCATTGATGAAATAAATGCTGTAAACATAATTTGTAAATACATAATTATGAGAAACATGTGGTTATTTACAAAGTTAGCATTTCTGCCTGAGTAAAAACTTTAAGGCCACCAGTCATTTTTAAAAATAAATATAATATAATCGTGTAATTACCATTGCAACTACTAGCTTGTGGCAACGCTGCAATTTTCATATTTGTCATACGTTTCTTCGAAGTATTGGTGATCTTTGTGAAGATGGCGAAGGGTAAGAAGTTAACTGATCGTGAAAGAGGTCAGATCGAAGCTTTGTCTTCAACAGGGAATGAGTAGTCGTGCTATTGCGATAAAGATAGGAAGATCAAAAACTGTAGTCAACAATTTTTTAAAATTGAAAGACAATTATGGTAAAAAGAATACTGGGGAAGACCTAAAGCTTTGTCCTCGCGTGATGAAAGAAGAGTTTGCCAACTTGCATCTACTGGAAAGTACTCAACCAGAAAACTGATTCCGACGACAGGTTTAAAAGTTTGTCAAAAAACTATTTATAACACAATTAGAAGGTCTGGAAGGTACACTTATACAGCAAAATTGACTAAGCCTCAGTTACTGCAGAGACACAAAATACAGCGTTTGAACTTTGGCCAGAAAGTCATGACCTGGGACAACCAATGGATAGAAATTATTTTTTTCTGACGAAAAAAAAAAAATGGAATTTGGATGGACCAGATGGCTGGAATTTCTACTGGCATGATATAAGAAATGAAAAAGAAATATTCTCCAAGCGCCAATTAGGTGGAGGGTCTGTCATGACTTGGGGCTGTTTTTCTTACAATGGTGTGGGCTCAATTGCATTCGTTTCAGGTAGAATGAATTCACAAGGATACCAAAATTGTATAACAAATCATCTTTTGCCAAATGCTGAATGTTCTGCTGGAGAAAATTGGAAATATCAGCAAGACAATGCACAGATCCATTCGAATAACAGCACAAAAATTGGTTCCAAGTCAACAATGTTGAAACTGTGAAATGGCCAGCTAGATCACCTGACCTCAACCTAATCGAGAAACTTTGGGCTGACTTAGCAAGAAGAGTTTATGCAAATGGGAGACATTTTACATCAACAACAGAGCTGAAATCTACTATCGAAGATGAATGGTATAAAACCGAACCCACCCTTTGTCAAAAACTCGTTTCATCCATGAAAACAAGAATATTTGAAGTAATTCGAAGTAATGGCTCCTACACAACCTTCTAAGAATTTATAATTTTTTTCTTATATGTTATTTTCTATGTTGGCCTTAAAGTTTTTACTCAGGCTCAAATATTCATCTGTGTGTTCTGTAATATTTTCTAATAATAAAATATTTGCAAATTAATTTTTCTACTTTTTTTTTTTACTTTTATTTAAGCTCAATAATTATCAATCAAATGGTATTTTAATTCCTCAGTTTAAATGTTTCTATTTTCTCAAAAATGTCTACTGGCCTTAAAGTTTTTACTCAGACTGTATTTTTATTGTCTGTTATAAATAATATTCATTTTACAACTTTTTATCGAATTTCAAATGGATACATTGAACGCTTTCATCGTCATCTAAAATGTGCACTAATTCCTAATGGAATATAAATTAAACAAAAACACCGACATTCAATCAGTTCTTAAAGCAGACTTACAAGAATCGTATTTTGTGTATGGTAAAACCTTAATACTGCCAGCAGACAAGTTTGAGATTTTGGATCTCATATCATATCTTAAAGAACGGATACGGATTCATAATCCCGTTACTACTTCACGACCCGAGAAAAATCTATTTTTCGCTTATCCATTTGTCAAAGAATGTAAGAACAAGTTGATTCATCACAATCATCTTTAAGTCAACAATTCCAATGCTTCTCAAGGTATTAAACTGAACAGATAAAAAAATATTTTAAAGGAATTTAAATGAAAGAAATAGAATGCCTCTATGGAGGGCATAAAATCAATTGTTCTTTTGGGAGATGATACTGTTTTAACAATATACTCATATAAAGATATTTTCCACAAAGTCAATTCCTCTTGAAAAATCTACTACTTTGAAAGAAATTAATAAGTTACCAATTACTACAACACAATCGTGATATAAATTTCTCCGCAAAAATATGATGTTTATATGTAATTGTTATTTCCATTTATGCTTTTTAATTTTGTGTATTTTTAAAAGATGCTTAAATATTGATCATGTATAATATATTAATTATTGGTGTTTTATCGCGATTATTTAAAGGTTGATTTAAATATGATTACTTAAAGTGTGAATTAAATTTATTAACACGAACGAAATGTTACAATATTGAGTCGAATAAAAAAAGCTTTATATAAAGAATAGCGTTGGTACATATCCTTGCTTGCCCAAGAGGGTGAGACAAATGTCCCTTGGTAAGGGATTCGACTTATTGAACTAATTGAAATGGTTGCTTAACGCCGTTTCTCCATATTCAATATTTGATTCTCAAACCATTTGATATGGAGTGAAGTGGGGATATGGTTTTATAATACGAATATCAGAGAAAGAGATCATTAAGTGGTCTTAGAGTGATCTTAAGAGGTATTATGGTGAGCAGGCAGTCTGAGCTTCAAATTTTCGATCGAGGCTTTGTTACCGGAGATTGTTATTGTTGGCAAGTGATCCTTCCCATGTGCATCTGTTCCAATGTGCCACTGGTGTATACTGAGTTTTTGTGAACGACAACACCAGGTCACAAGTCACACTGGACCAGTGCTGTTGAAGAAAAAGAAAGATAAAATATCACTAAAATGGAGTTTAAGAGGATTATATCCGCTGAAGTACACTCCATCATTTCTGAAACTCGTTCCCTTAGCTGTAATATATTATAGGCATTGATCTCACCTCCTGGCATATTAAGTTGTCGGACATCTGAATTTGAAGCAACGATGACACAGGTAAAAATATTGTTTCAACTCGTTTAATGATCTTGGAGGAAAACTTAAAATAGCCATCTGTATGAAAAAGTAGTCCCTGGGTTTTTCTATGATATTCAAATTCGGAGATCGAACTGGCCATTTCATTCGCTTCAAACAGCGATTTCAAGGTATTCCTCAAGAAGCCTAGTCTACCAGAAAGAGCATTATTATTTATTAGGATAAATTCATTTCGAATGGCACCAATAAATCAAATATGGATCAGGGATATCATCCCGATATACCTAGCTCTCTGGGTTGTCGCATGTGCTCCATAGAGGAACTGTGAAATATCGGGATGATATCCCAGATCCATATGTGATATTTATGGCAAAAGCGAAACGGCAAATAGAGAAGTGGAGGCTGGGTTTCCTCCCCCTCCCCGGTCTTTATCGCTCTACGGTCATTTTTCGCACACATTAGGCTGATTAGACCGGGACTTATAGTTTAAGGCGGATAATGAACCACAAACGAACATCCATGTCACTACCAGGATACGTAGTACTAATGGCCAGAGCGCAGACAAGTGGAGGAGACCGAAATAAGTTGGAATGTGTGTCCGGAATGGCTTGTAGTAGTGCTAGTACGCAAGAAATATGTAAACTACAGGTAAGAGACAAAGGATATGATTTTAATGATTAAACTTTTAAACTATAGGTGCTCGAAATATGGACCACCAACAGTGATTTAAGATTCTCAACGGTGCCGCGCATGAATTGATGTGCGGGATATGCTTGACATTAGCAAAAATTGTCAAGCATATCCCCACATTTTCAGCAGTATTTGACAATTAAACTTTATTTGTGCGATTTTCTAACAAATGGTTACTAGATCTTTATTGGACTCGATGAGAATTTTGTAGACTATGCTCTTAATATTCCCACAAAAGAATTCCATGCATATCAAATTTGGCATTCATGATAGCTAAGAAACAAGTCCATTCTGTCCGATCCATTGAGAGCTGCAAGTGGTTTCGAAATAATTTCTGACATTTCTACTGAAATGAGCTGGGGGTCCATCGTGTTAGAACCATATTCATGTGTGTACAGCTGGGGAAACATCGGATATTTTGTAGAAATGTAAGGGACATGCCTGACTTTTTTTTTTTTTTTAATTTATGCCATACCATGAGAAGTCACTAAACCTTAAATCACTGTTGGTGGTTGATCTTTCAAGCATCATTTGAGATAAAGTTTAATTATCCAAATGCTTCGTTTGACTTTGTAGCTTTGGATCCTTTTTGGAGAGTTTAATAAAAATAAGGTGGAAGTGAAAGCATAAAGAAAAATAGAAGATAAGAAAACTTTCCGGCGAGGATTTAAAGACGATTACTTACAATCAATCCTTCGAATTATGGGCTGTGTTCGCGCCAACGCGCAAGGATACCCCCTAGCGGCGAAAAAGTGTGTGTACACATGCGCCTGCGAGCGCATAAGTGCGAGTCTGATCAGTGTAACGCCAGAGTGGCAAGAGAGAACATCACGGCTGCGAGTGGCTGTGCCTGTGTCGTGTAAATAAAGTGATTGTTAAGTTTTAAACCTTTTTTTTATTGTGTGAGTGTGATACAGTCCGCTTGTGAAAGAGAACATGTGTGAGTGCTGTTAGTGCTATTGACGAGAACATTTTGATCCTTATGAGCCGGAGAGTGGCTCAAACCTGTGGATAGTGTTGTGTCAAGTGAAAAGCTTTGTAAAAGAAGTAAGTGGAAATCCATATATTTAATATTTTGTGCAAACATGTTTAAAGGTGCCAAAAAAGAAGATTTGCGGCTCATTGCCGCAGAAATAAATTTGATAGTATCTGAAAAATTAAGAATTTCAGATTTATATGATGCAATTGAACAAAGTGATGTGTTTAAAAATAGACCAGACATGGTTAAAGACATTGCCAACACGATTATTGACAATCGTAAAAATGAGGAGCAACGGCAAATAGATCTGGAAAAATAAAATTAGAACGAGTTAAAATTGAATTAGAACTTGCAAAAATTAAAAATGAAAGTAAATCAGAAGTGTGTGAAGGTGAAGCCAAACCAGATACTATTGATCAAGTAATAAAAAGTGTTAGAATTTTAACTGTCAGAATCCCCACTCGACCGGAAGGGTGGAGTTTTTTTCTTTAATTCTTTAGAGCGCGCATTTAATATTAAAGAAGTACCTGAGATACATAAAGCTGAAATTCTGTTAAATTTATTGGGGAGAAAAAGCTTCTAATATAATAACTTATTTAAGTGATGAAGATATAAAAAACTATGAGACAATTAAGTCAGTTGTGTTGCGAGAGTATGAGCCTTCACCACAAGCATGATTAGGTAATTTTAGGAAGGCTGAGCGCTTAAATGAATCGTATGTGCAGTTTGCGTCGCGCTTAACTACTAATTTTGAATATTATTTACAATTAAGAAAAGTGTCGGATTTTGACACACAAAGCAATTAATAGTTTCCGATAAGTTATTTCAAACGTTAGATAGAGAAATTGCATCTCATATAGGTATGCGACAAGCAGATAGTTGGTTCCCCCCAGTAAAATTAGCTGAAGAATGCGATATTTATGTTGCATCGCGTGGAAAGTCAATTTACGAAGGCACAAGTAACTTACAAAAAGTAAAACTAATTTTAGAAATTCTAAAATTGTGTCAAAAGTGTTTGTTTCGGGCTTAAAAGATTCAAATTGTATCTTATGTGCTAAAAATCACCATATTTCTAATTGTCCTAATTATTTAAAAATGTCAGTGAATGAGAGAGTTGAGCTTGTAAAACAAAACCATATGTGTTTTAATTGTTTACAAATTAATTGTTCAGTGTCTAATTGCAAATCGAAAGTATCTTGTTTTTGTAAACGTAAACACCATAAAAGTTTACACTACCCGCGCAAAAGCGCAGAGAATCGCGATGAGTTGTATCAGAAAGAACGTAATGAAATCGGTTCCAATACCCCCGTTTTCCCCACAGCTCAAGAGTTTTTACCAGCCGGTGAAAGCACTTCTCCAGATAGTAATAAATTATTTGCAGCTACGAGCTTTTTATGCCAAGTGGATCCAAAACAGTTCTATTGAGCACAGCTAAATGTTATTTAGATAATAATTCAGGAGTCATTGGAAGTAAGAGCGCTCTTAGATCAAGGTTCAATGGCCTGTTTTATAACTAGAGAATGTGCTGATAGACTTAATTTAAAGAAAGAAAAACTAAACTAGTAGTATTGGGATTAAATGACGCGTCTTTAAATATTAAAAATCAAGTTACTGCTAAATTAAAAAATAATTCAAATAGCTACGAAAGAGAGTTGAAATTTTTAATTGTTCCTCGAATTACTAATGTAACTCCTAGTAAAATATTAAAAGTTAATATGTATGATTTATGTAATATTGAGTTAGCGGATCCACAATTTAACATTCCAGGTAGAATTGATATTTTATTAGGCGCAGAGGTTTTTTATAGCCTTTTGAGATCAGGACAAATATATCCCCCTGAATCTAACTTAGTTTTACAAAGAATATTCATTGTGGATTAATTAGAGATAATTATGAGCAGTTAGATAAAACTGTTACATCTTTCTGGGAAATAGAAAACATAGAAATGGACATTCCTCCTAATAATGAAACTCGGATATGTGGAGAGCATTACAAAAAGAATGTTTATAGAGATATAGAAGGGAAATATGTAGTTAAAATGCCCCTTAAAGAAGATCCTAAGTGTTTGGGAAAATCTAGAGATATTGCGCTAAAAAGGTTAGATTCCTTATGGAGGTGATTCGTGAGAGACCCTGACTATTTGTTGTTATATAAAGATTTTTAGTGAATATGAAGAAATGGGTCACATGAATCAAATTAAAGAAAGTGAAGAAACTGAGGGTACTTATTATATACACTTAGGTGTATACCGTCCCGACAAATTAAAAACAAAACTTCGTGTCGTGTTTAACGCGTCTTCCCTTACAACAGAAGGAAATTCGCTTAATTCTTTACAATATAACGGAGGGGTAATACAAGACGACCTTTTTCAATTATGGTTAGATTTCGTAAGCACATTTATTCGTTTTCGGCCGATATTAAAAAAATGTATAGAACCATAAACATTTGCCCCAGTCAAAGAAAATTGCAGCGTATTTTGTGGAAAGACGGAATTAATGAGCCAGTTAAAGAATACGAACTCGCAACTGTCACATACGGAACAGTTAGTGCTCCTTTTTTTAGCTATGCGCACACTTAAGCAATTAGTAATATATGAGAAAGATAATTTTCCGGTATCGGCACCGATATTGGCAGAGGACTTTTACATGGACGATGTCCTTTCCGGCGCAAATACTGTAACGGAAGCTCTGAGACTTACTAAAGAGTTAACAGAAATTCTGAACAGAGGTGGAATGCAGTTACATCAGTGGTGCAGCAGTGGAAATTTTCTGACGGAGAGTGACGAGGCTGATTACTCCTTTTCTCCAGAGGAAATAAAAACATTAGGAATAATATGGCAACCCAACAAAGATTGTTTTTCCTTCAAAGTGAAAGTAGATTGTGGTATTTAATTTACAAAGCGTGCAGTGTTATCAACCGTAGCAAAGATTTTTGATCCTTTGGGTTTACTTGGCCCAATTGTGACAAAGGCAAAAAATTTTCTTGCAAAAACTGTGGCTACTCAAACTGGACTGGAATGACAATTTGCCTAAAAAATAACTTGAGGAATGGCAGGAATTTCTTATAGCTTTAACAACTACCAACAACATTAAAATTCCAAGATGCATATGTATCAGTGAACCGATATGCATCGAACTTCATGGCTTCTCAGATGCTAGTGAAGTTGCCTATGGAGCAGTAGTTTATTTAAAATCTTGCAGTGCTTCTGGACAAGTGTTTGTGAAATTAATTGCAAGTAAATCTCGAGTTGCCCCCATCAAAACTATTTCAATTCCACGATTGGAGCTCCGTGCTACCATCCAAATTAGTGCACAAAGTGAAAACATCGTTAAAAAGTGGTGTGTCTCGAACTGTTTTGTCGACAGATTCGAAAATTATCCAGGCCTCGATAAAGAGAAATGAAAGGATAATGAAAGAACCGTGTTACTTAAAAACATTTGTGTCTAATCGCGTATCAAAAATACAGCAATTTACAAATGTCAAAGACTGGAATTTTGTGCCTTCAGAAATGAACAGTGCCGACATCATTTCCCGTGGTCTACATGCAGATAAACTCCAAGAGAATGAGTTATGGTGGAGTGGACCACCATTTTTAGTGAACAACGAGTATCCTGTAGGTCCGATGCGACTTGTGGATGGAGAACTTGCATCAAAGGACGAGGATATGATTTCGAGTGAGCTGAAGCTGTCAGCAGCAAATCAAGTGTGTGCTGTGACTCATATTGTGGAGCCTTTAGATATTATTCATAACTGTTCTTCATTTACAAAACTCAAGAGAATCGTCGCCTGGTGCAAAAGATTTATCAACAATACAAGAAATCCATTAAATCGAACTTCTGGTACTTTGACAACTAGTGAACTTTCACAATCATTGGTATGTATTGTTAAAAACATTCAGAGGACTACTTTTATAAAAGAACTTCAAAGCTTGGAGAAGGGTAATTCTATCCCGAACAATAGTGAATTGTTAAATTTGAGTCCATTTCTAGATGATGATGGATTATTAAGAGTGGGTGGAAGACTCAAGAACTCTAACTTACTCTATAATCAAAAATGTCCACTAATTATTCCTGCTAAACATAATTTTACCTTTATGGTTATTAATCATTTTCATGCTTTATATTTTCATGGTGCTGAAACAACCCTATCTTTGATAAGAAATAGATTTTGGATTGTAAGAGAGGTAGAAATACTGTTCGAAAGATAATTTTTAATTGCATAATTTGTAAAAAAATAAATTCAAAAGGTTCCAATCAAATTATGGGACAACTACCAGCTGCCAGAGTGACTCCTACTCGTGTCTTTAATCGGGTAGGTGTGGACTTTTGTGGTCCATTTGAAATCAAAAATTTCACTGGACGAAGTAAACAGATAAAAAAGATATTTGTGTGTATATATGTATGTTTCTCTACAAAATGCTTACATTTTGAAATTGTAAATGACTTAACTACTGCAGCATTTTTAGCAAGCCTTAAAAGATTTATAGCTAGAAGAGGTAAGCCTGCATAGTGACAATGGTCGAAATTTTGTTGGTGCCAATAGAGAATTAAAAGTGTTTCTCAAATCTTTATTTAAGTTTAAGAGTGCAGAAGAAATTGAGAATTATATGGCTAATGAAGGTATTAAGTGGTTCTTTAATCCCCCTACTACTCCACACTTTGGAGGACTATGGGAATCTAGTGTCAAATCTCTTAAATACCATTTGAAACGTATTGTAGGGAAAACAATTTTAAGCTATGAAGAGTTTTTAACTCTTGTTGTTCAAATCGAGGCAGTTCTTAATTCTAGACCCCTTTGTCCACTTTCAAGTGATCCAAATGATGTGGAAGCATTAACTCCTGCACAGTTTTTAATTGGTTCATCTTTAGTTACATTGCCTGAACCTAATTTTAGTGAAACTCCAATGAATTGATTGAGCCGTTGGCAATTGGTTCAAAAATGCCTCAACATCTTTGGAAAAAGTGGTCATCGGAGTATTTAAATAAGCTGTTAAATAGACCTAAATGGTCTAAGGGTAAAGCAGATATAAAAGAAGGTGATTTGGTGTTAATTAAAAATCCCGATAATTATTGTCCTTTAAAATGGAATTTGAATTATCAAAATTCATCCAGGTGAAGATAAAGTAACAAGAGTGGTTACTTTTAAAAGAAAAAAAAAAATGGCACATATAAAAGGCCAGTAGTTAATATCGTACCTTTGCCTAGTGTTAATGAGGAAAATTAATTTTTATATTGTTTTTTTGTTATCTGCTTATTGTGTGAATATTTTTAGGAAAATGTTCTTTTTTTTATTGTGTGATCAGTGTATAAGTGAATAATTTGAGAATTTTGTGAATATTTGAATTCTTAAAGAGTTGAATGTGAACGCCGGGCGGTATGTTCGCGCCAATGCGCAAGGATACCCCTAGCGGCGTAAAAAGTGTGTGTACACATGCGCCTGCGAGCGCATAAGTGCGAGTCTGATCAGTGTAACGCCAGAGTGGCAAGAGAGAACATCACGGCTGCGCCTGTGTCGTGTAAATAAAGTGATTGTTAAGTTTTAAACCTTTTTTTTTATTGTGTGAGTGTGATACAGTCCGCTTGTGAAAGAGAACATGTGTGAGTGCTGTTAGTGCTATTGACGAGAACAGGCTGTAATAGTTCAGTTGCATTTCCTTCATGTTTTATGGAAAATAGCTTTAGTATGACCGCAAATTTGTTGAAAAAAATTATTACAAATAACGAAACGTTCAAAATACTGATGACAAAATTAGAGCCAAAGATTAATTTTTTTGATAGCAGAGCACTGAGCTTATCCTTCTCATTAGGATAATTTTTAATGTTATTCGTAATTTTCATTTTCTTATTAATCTTCATTATTTTCATATTGTGTGGTTAAAGAAGTGACTGTTATTATGACTGACTTTAATAAATACATTTAAATTTCAAGCTTCAAGGTGTCTTATTTATAGCAGCTTTATTTATTATGTAGAGATGTTAGATAAATAAATAAAAGAACACAAAATTTTGTACTTGTTTGTTAGATTAAAGAAGATAGAATTTCGGGGGGGGGAGGACTTGAATAATTTGTTTCTGAAAAGAGAGAAAAGGGCATTATTTATGAAAGGACAAATTAATTTTGGAAATACTGCTCTAAGTAAATCAGTTATTGGATTTAGAATACATTAAATAGTTCTTTAAATGTAAGAATTTCGATAATAATTTCTTGATAGAGTTATAGATACGTATACAATACAGAAGCGCTATACACATTTCATTAATGTTTTAGTAATGAGACCACTGGCAAATGGCATTTATAGTACTTTTTAAAACAGAATAGAAATTCCTTCGAATGATCATATATATTTTTCTTTGATGATTATCACCATTGGCTAAGACAAAGATTCATCTTTCTAACTACTCTAATTATTCTAAGGAATGCAGATGTTTTAACTCATCTTTGTAAAAAATAATAAAAAATATCACAGCCAATCATCGCCATACCATCCGTGTTGATATCTATGCATTTCAAGAAATGTTATCAGTAAGCATACTAGCATTCAGATTTTCTATTTTATGCATTCTGATACTCATTTCCTGTTATTTAAGTTATGTTTCTATTGCGATACAGCAAAAATACCAGCTGATAGACGAAAACAGAATAAAACTTTTTTGTGAACTCATCCTTTTGACGAAATTGAAGAGGATGGCGTTTAAAAGTATTAACATCTTTTTCTTTCTTGAGACAAGTTGTGGGATAACAATCTATAGTAGCTATTGTAACATCTTGAATGGTGCCTTCACGCCTGTTGTCTTTTCTGTCATGCATTTCGTTTTTGCAATTGGCCAGAAATTACAAACATTATTTTTTAATCTGTTTCAAAATTTGCATGCCACTGCATACATAACTTCAAGACATATCTTTATGTACGTCAGGCAATTTATTTGTTTTTAATTTCAAAAATGAGTCACAGTCCACACATCGAATTTACACATTTGAATATTTGCACTAATTAAGTATAAAGGCTTCCATACAAAAAGAGTAATATACATTCAATTTAACATAAAACATAGTTAATATTCATTTAATAAAAAAATTATTATGATTATATTTGAAAAGAAGTTAAGCCTTTTAATTCAAAGCCTATGCTTTTAGATCTCACGGAGTTAATATCGAAGATGTATTCCAAATATTATAATGCTCATGTATTTGAGTATACGATCCATAAAGGGTGACTGTGGGTAAAACTGAAATTTCCTATATTACATGTCCAGTTTACAAAAATTGTGCGTTAAGCAAATAAATTCCCCTCAAACTTTTCCAGCAAAAATTACGACATAAAATTTGAAAGAAAGCGTCAAATAGTACACTTAATAAATGATAGTTTATCATTTCCCACAAAAGTTATATAAATTCTTTAAGCACATTTACTTCAGAGATGGAAAATCAAACCTTTTCAGAATTGTAACCTCAAATTTTGCAAAAGCAAAGCAAATTTTTTTTTTTTGTCAAGCAAAATCCTTCCTTTAAACATATTCACAGGAAACGTATCATTTTTGTCAGTTTTAAACATAAACAAAACAAAATGGGGAAAAAAATCGACTAATATTTTCTGATGAGCGAGCCAAAACATTAAAATTACTTGAGTAACATACAGATTAAGTTATGTGCAAGGTAATCAAATAGAAGGGGAAAATGAAATAATAAATATACATTTCGGTGCTGCCGCGTTTTGTCTAGTAGCAGTTCGTGTCATTGCAATTTTTAATAGAATTAAAAGAAATTAGATATAGATCATCATCATCATCAATAGCACGACAGTCAAGAGTGGACCAAGGCTTTCCTTTTAAGAGATTTCCATGCATTCTTCTCGGTGACAATGATCCTCCAATTCTTAACATTTAGTACAGCAAAATCTTTTTCAACTGCGTCTATCCATGGCACTTGGGTCATCTTCTTCGTTCCTGTGGCTTTGCCAGAGCCATCTGATATAGATAGTAATAAATAATTTATTTAATATTGCATAAATATTAAAAGATGCATTATATAAATATATATATATATATATATTCGAAAACGTTTGGATTGAAGATGCAATAGTTTTATTTTTATTAATATTTTAATTAGCAAAAATTACATAATTATCTTATAAGTTATATTTATTTATCAGTTAGAGCCTAATAGTAAACAACATTCCTTGTTTTCCCGTCGTTTGCCAGCACATTTAAATTTTTCCACTCGCAATTAAAAATATTGTTGCACATAATTAACTGCCCATGGCTAAAGCAGACCGATCTGAAGTCAATCGCGGCAATTTTAAATAATTGGCTTTGTTTTTTGTTTAAAGACACAAAATAAGCAAGTTGTATTGAAAATTAAAACATTATGAATCCGAACGGAGTATCGGATGTTATCAATGGCACCCTGGAAATGAAGACATCTTTTTTTTTAGCATTATAGAGTATTTTATTACTACTCTTTGTTTAGCATAGAACTTTTCTCCCAACCTTATGCTTAGAAAGGTTTCCCCCTCCACAATTCCCTCTTGGGCTATCAAATTTCGAACAGCCAGAGGAGTGGCAACTGGCGTACCGATTACGGAGTACCAATGGGGATATAACCCCTTAGCCTCCTCGTCTTAATTCATAGATAACAATTACAATCAGAGTTGGCTGCATTAGGTTAGTAAATAAAAATTTCAAGATAATGTTTCAAAATTAGATAGATGGTACTCAAAAAAGTTAAAAACACCAAAATAAAAAAAGTAAAAAAAAAAAAAAAAAATTAAGTTTAAATTCGGTACAATTAGGGGACCAGTTATCGATGCCCTGAGACTATTGAAAAAAGTAAACAAAACAGTGAAAGGTTTATGCTTAACGGTGAGAGCCGTAGTGATGATCTGAAAAGCAAATGGTTATCCTCAAAAATAACCTAAAATAGTGGTCTTCAAAGTGTGGTACGCATATCCCAGAGGGTAAGCAACATGATAGTTGAGAGTATGCTAAAGACGTAAGGCTCGTTCCCACCGTGGCGAGAGACGTGAAGATTCAAGAGGCAAGCGACAAAATTTTTTTCGACCCCTTCACAGCGAAACGTCAGAAATAGCATTACGCCTAGTGAAAAACCGCTTCGAGTTGAAAGTTGGGCAACTCCAAGTGGCGGACTGCAAACCGCTTTCAGGCGACCGCGGTGAGGCTAGTGATTGGTCAAATTTTTCGCTTGCATCTTCTCGCCTTGGTGAGCACGAGCTCAGGCTCACGATCATTTACGAATGTATGATCGTTTATCTCGTGAGTGCGATGTTCTCTCCTTGGTAGCTGTGTCTGATTTCAGTTGCACCTGCATAACTCAACATCATTAATGCGACGGCTTTAAAGCGCATACTCATGAAGACTTATGGGAAGAAAATAGTTCTGCCTTTGGAGGGAAAATACTTCTGAACTTTCAAGACGCCGTTATCTTTGTGCACATGTGCTTAAAAGCCAGAGCATTTGTGATGTTTGATCGATTTCTCCAAAGCTAATTTAATCTAAGATGGCAGGAAAACGTGGCTGGAAATGAATTTCAGCAACATGCTGTATTGTTATCAGTTTAGTTGCACGAATCATACGCTAACAAAACAAGGATTTGTTCACCACAAAACTTCTATAAAGATATTATCTCCTTTTTTTCTTGTGATTTTAGTGTACTTTTAGCTCCCATTGAATCCCATGTAATATCATCATTAGTTGCAATAATGCTCGGCTTCAGTAGAAGAAAAAAAAAACCTTTAAATATAGAGTACGTAAAAAATACATTTTATTTTTTAAAAAACAATAAAACGACTTATTAAAAACTCGACATTTGCCAGAAATGTCGTTCTCCCAATGTACATGAATTTCAGATGAGAAATATACACCACATTAATCCACAATTATCTGTACACTAATCATCAGATGGATTTATGAATTAGACTTTGCATCTGTAAAAGAAAATTACCTTTTGCATTAATTTTTATAAATATTAATCATTTACTTTAAAACATTGCCCAATAATACATATTTTAAGACATTGCAAAACAATGTAAAGCATGAAAAATTATCAAGCAGACTTAATAAAACACATTAAAGTATTGATGAAAATATTGGATAGTAATAACATAAGAACTACGTTAAAAACTGAGATAAGAAAAAAAAAAAATTTCCGAAACAAACAGTATTTAATATGATGTACAGTCATTCCCAACTGAAATAGAAGTTTTGCAAAGATCTGGATTCCTTCTTTCTTAAAATAACCAGATATTAATATGGTGTTATTCGAAAGAAATAATATATTGAAAAGTTATTATTTATTATATCTCTAAAAACTAAACATTAAATACAAAACATCGTGTTTGTATTTTTTAGCATTTATCTTTCTACGGGTAAAGATGTATTGGTCAATGTAGCCATTTAAAATGAAGCCAGATGAAAAACATTGAAGCAGAATGCTTGAAAAGTTAGCAGAAAATCGATTTTTTGTTAATTTCTACATTCATTACACTTGGTCAGCTATGGGGGAAGAATAGCTTAACCATAACGCATCCTTGAAAATCGACACCATTTGAGGCTGTGCATGTGCCTATCAGAAGACTTTAACTTTCATAATCAATATAGCTTTTCAATACTTTGTTAGTAATAACTCTATTCATGGTTTGAATCCTTTAGTTTAGTATTATGAAGTTTTTGCATGGTATTTACTTTTATTTTATTAAACTATGATAAATTTTAAGTGATTTGAAATGGTCAATTTTGTCCAAAAATTTCACCTGTCTTTTGGAAATGGAGAGAAAAAGTTAATTCTTTTCTATATTATTCTGAAACTTTTTTATAATTTGTATAATTTTTGTAATTATATTGATTATCTAATAAATATAATTTATTACTTTAATAATATTATAATTCTATTATATTATATAATTATTAATTTAATACTTTTGTATAATTTGGTTAACAAATCTGTGGAATAAAATCTTATTGATATTAACCCTTTTTTTAGGTATTGCCAGTTTTACATTGATATCAATTTCTTTTAAAATTTCGCATGATTCATTAATGTTTCTGAAATTACTTATTTCTTTTGTATTCATATTTGAGAGAGTAATCCCAGAGTAGGAAGAGTTTTTCTGGTATAATAAAACAAACAGAACAAAAATAATGATAAAATAATTTTTAAAAGATTTTACTGAGAAAAAATTTGTTATTCAAATATATGAATAACCTTAATAAAAATTTGAGTTAATTTATCCAATTATATGTTAATTATCCTAAATTATATTCATATTTTCAAAAAATATGAATATAAATGAGGTTATAGCAAAAATAGAAAAATGATTGTGTTAAAAAAAAATGAAGAATTCGTTAAATGCAGCCATTTAACCTGTTTGTTATGAATATACATCATGGATTTATTACAGAATTTATAAAATACTTTTGAGCAGATAAATTTTCTTTTTACTTCTCAAAATTCATGTATTACATTTCTTCAAGAGCTAAAATGTTAAAATATTGTAATAAACTTTATCCATTATCTAAACTCAAGTATAACTTTGGTTAATAAATAAATTATTATAGTTGTAACATTTTAAGTTAAAAATCCTCATTAAAAAAACATATACCTAACCAACAATAGTCATTCAAACCAAGTAGCATGGACCCTCAGACACCTGACGCCCTTAATAGATGGGTTACAATTAGTTGGTTTCTGACATACAAATTTCTTTTATAGAAACTGTCACTCAGTGAGTATTGAGATTTTTGAGTTCCTTCAGCTGTGCACTGAAATTCCATGATAATTAGTAATCTATTCCGCCTAACAATTTTAGCCTATGATCGTTTCCAAAAAGAAATGTGGCATTCAACAGTGACCAAATTATCGAAATAAAATACTCATGTCTTTAAACCATTTCAATAAAATGCTTTTAAGTATTATAGGTTTCCACAAGGCTATTGTGAGAATAAATACATAAATAACTACTTTTCGTATAAGGATTTGATACTACCATATCTAAAATCTTTTTTTTTTTTTTAATTTCACTTTAAATTGGATATTTTGTCTACTTATATTTTAACAAAATAAAGAAAATCATAATTTCAAAGTTTCATATCTTAAAACGCATAAAATAATTTCTGATGGGTTTATCTTTTATAACAACTTTGTCAATGATCACTTGAGCATGCAATAAAAAAACGATTATAAATCAACTTAAACCTATGCAATGAACTAATTAAATACTTTGATATTTGCAAGCAAAATATTTACAGCTGAATTAGCAATTTGCTAAAATTATCTATTTAGTAATCTAAAACAAACTTTTGATATATTTTTGTACAAAAATTCTCCTTTTTGCCAAAATATATATTTTTGAAATATAGCACTATCAATACAGAATACTTACTATTTATTAAGGCGGTCTCAGACAAACTGGGGAACTGAATTCCCCATGTTCACCATGAACATCTGAAGCTCGGACAGCAAAGAAATATGTAAATTCAGGTTTAAACACACCAACATTACACCGCATGGGTAGAGGCTGAGCCTTCATAAAGCCTATTTGCCTCCAAAACAAACTGGAAGGCAATACATTTGATGTTACCTGATAACGAAATAATTCGAAACCCTCAACATGCATGTAATTGAAAGTTGAGATGGAAGGAATATTCCATGAAAGAAGAATGCCTGTAAAGAGAAGTTTTAATTAGTTTCACGAATTTCCTTTTTTTCAACTTTTGTATTAAAAAAAAAAAAAAGATCAAAAATAGTTTTATGAAAACATCACAGTTTTACAATTAACTCAAATAAATTCAATTTTGCTTAACCACATACCATATACTTGGAACACATCATTGGGCCTGAGAAACATCAACCAAACTAAGAAAGGATCATGATTAAAAGTGCCTGAAAACAAAACCCAACTGAAAAACTAACTTGGAATTACTAGCTATAGTAATTAATTAATGTAATTACATTTCTGGCAATGCATAAATAGCTTACGTCTTTACTATGCTTGCGAAGAAAAAAAAATCTGAAATACATCCCAAGAGTGATATTCATCAAGACAACTTTTTACAATTTAAAGGTAAGTTATTATGAACAGCAAAGCTGTAGACCTGTTTTTAGAGAACCATTCCTCATATATTCTTGTGTTTTTCAAAATGGTTTTAGAGCATGCAAATCACACGAAAGATCAGAAAATACACACAATAAATTTTATGAGCCAGAAATTCGCCAAAAGTACAACAAAATTGGCTTACTATCAAACAGTAAGCATATGTAATTGCATGGCATTAAAGAAATTCAAACCACTGATATTTTCTTCTACTATTAAAGTGATAACAGATCACAACCCATTAACCTTTGTGGCCAAAATGTACCACAATCTTCCAAATTACTATAATGGATGCTAGAACTTCAAAAATATCACCTCAAGTATCTCATTGTCCAGCAAGAAAACTGACAAAGCTGAAGCAAACCGTTTTCCAAATTCTATTAGTGTTTGAAAACTTATTAGAAAAATATACAAGCATTCTGTATAAAAACTAACTGGAAATGCAAAAATAAAACCCATAAAAATTAATTTATTTCATTGTCTTCAAAAAAGTACCCTCCTTCTTCATTGAGTGCCACACAACTATAACAGTTCTTGATCTAATCTGCCATAAATTTTTTGTAAGCTAATTGATGTATGGTCTTCAGTTACATCAGCAAATTTGCCTTTATGACTTCAATTGAGTAAATATGTCTTCCTCAAAGTGTTAATTTTAACTTAGGGAAATGTGACTTGGTGACATCAGATGAAGTCTCTACAGTAAATAGCTTTTGTTGGGTTTTATTTTTGGATGAAATTAAGCTCCTTCATAACCATCATTTCATGCCCAAAATTTCAGTCATTATGTTATGATTGGACTAAAAGATACATTCACAGATGAGCTAACTCTCTAAGACAAATATGACAATTTTTAATTACCAACTTCTTGATTTTGTTGGTCATAGCAATGAAAGGTTGACCCGAACGAGGTAAATCAACTACCATTTGGCCTTCTTTGAATGCTTTTTTACCATTCACATGTTTGTGTTTTTGACATGCACAATTCACCTTAGGTGTTATGCGACATTTACAAAATTCATTTGAAACACAAAATTCGTGGCAAATGCCTTATTCAATTAGTTTTTCATGTTAATTTTAAAAATTTTTGACTGCAAAAATAGTTCCCTTAACACAATGAGAAAGAGATTGCATTCAAATTCGGCATGGTAACTTAATACAGTGCTACCAACTTAAAAAATAAAAATAAAGAAAGAAAGAAATTTTAAAATGTAGTGATATTCTTTACACGAATGTTTTAAATTTTAAATTCCACATACATTTATGGATAATTATATATATATATATATAGCTTTAAAACAACATGTTCTTATAGAGAACTATAAATTGTTTGTAGTGATTCGTTAAATTTTATTTTTGAACTTAAAAATATTTAATTTAATAGAACAATTTATTAAGAATAAGGAGATTCATTTGTGTTACTTATATATATTCAAATAGTTAAGAAATATTTTTATTTAAATTTTTGAACTATCGAAAAGATTTATTATGTTAATGTTAAGCTAAACATTTTAATTGGAAATTAATAATTATCTATAAAAAATTAAAAATTACAATTTTAAATAAAAAATTCACAATGAATACATTATTTTTGATCCTTTTTACTATCATTACAAAGAGAGTTTGTATATATGTAAGCTTTTATTTACTTTATGGATTTGTCAAAGTTGTTTGTTATTATCATGAAAGATACATTTCAATTGTTTTATGTTTGTGTGCTTTTTGTCAATATTGCCATATATGCATATAAGTTATTTTCAAATAAACTATTGGGTATTATGAATGTGGAGGAAACCAATTAAAGAAAGAATTTAGCATGTCAAGAACAATGTAGACTGAATTTTTTTAAGTTATATAAATTTTGTTATTGTTTTTTTTTTTTTGATTATTGGTAAAGGAGGATACATGTTATGTATATGAACTATATAAAATTGACCATCCCTGGGTCAAGAGCTCCAAAATTTATGAAATAAATTATTTTTATGCCTCTCTTTTGAATAACATGACTGAAGATATAAATGACTATTGTTTTCTCCAGTTTGTCTTAGAATTTGTAATTTTTTTTTTTCAAAACAAAATTAATTATCTTTAAATCTTTATACATTCAGTTATAATGAATATTTTTTCCCCTGAATTATTTAATTTTTGATTAAAATAACTTTAATAGTTAATATCTTGCTTACATATAATTTTAAATATCTTTAAAATCACACACACATGGAATGTTTTAGATGTATTTAACTAATAAGAACAATAACCAGAATAACATCCACAAGATGCCTGTTTTAATGTCAGATTAGTTACTAGAAAATTAAATTTTAACCAAAACAGCATAGATGATGTAATTTTAAACAAGTAGATTAGTGGATCATATATATGTGCCATTTCAATGCATAAGGAAAAAGTATTTAATTTTTTATAAAAATATCAAACATTGAAAATTTCTTAAATTAGAACATTTTGCTTTAGTAAGTGCTAATTATAGAATTTAAAGGTGTGTATATTATTCGGTCAATTGTCAACATCTAAATTATGATTCAATGTTTAGAATTTTTCTGAACTCTTTCTTTAAAACAGTTAATTTATTTAGTTACAATGCAATAGACAAAGTGAGAATTTAACAACAGAAAAATTTCATTGATATAAGAACAAAATGGAAATTATAGAAATGATCACATTCTTAATTTCTAATTGAAATATATTTACCTTTCTCAGTAACACATACTTTAACAAAAGGTTTTACTGGAATTTCAAGAAAATCTTTAGAGGGATGAGTGTAGAAGCATGCTGGGAAAGGAGCAGGATGTTCCATCTATAAATAATGAGGGAAAAAAAATGTCTGTTGTATAAAAATATAAATTTATAATTTATGTATGAAATATAGAAATAAAATATACACAAATTTTTGAACATTTTACACAACAATAATAAAAATTTAAATCAAGATAATTTGTAATAATAAATATCAATGTGTGTATTTTCAAATTGAAAATTTAGAACAACCAGAATGAAAAACTTGAGAAATTTATCAATGAAATAAATATATTCAATACATTTGTAAAATATCGGAATTTAGAAAATCATATTACTGTAATAAATAATTAAAAGATATTTCTGGGGGAGAGGGGGGGAGAAGCTCTTAAGAGAATAATTACATAATCTATTTTTAGTTTAGCAATGAATATGAAATATAAAATATTTTTGAGAATATGATTACTTAAAAAATCATTAATAAAAATATTGAAATAAATTTCATACAAAATTTTAATTCAATATCAATACAATTAAAAAAAAAAAAATTGAAAGATAAATGAACCGATTAAAATCGCTACAAAAATTAAACCATGTATTTTTATTTTTCAAACTTGAATGCTTCAAGCATTAAAAAAAAAAATATTACAATAGTTAAAAATAAAATGAAAGTTTTTGATAGAGCTTTTTGACATTTTAGTTAATACAATTATGTTTCAAAGTAAAACAAAATAGAATTTTCACAATAATCATTACATCATCTTTTTAAATAGATTACTAGAACTAATTGTCTAAAAATAAATGTTGTGTATAATGCCTTCTTTACAAACAGCATGTGCTTATATTACTATATTTACTTTAGTACTACAAAAACTAAATAAATAACATAAAAGTACCATATCAAATATCATCTATATTTCATTAATTGAAAATAAAGGCATTAAAAGAAGAACTTTTAAAATACTCACTTGTATATCAGATTCTGAACCTATAAAAAAAAAAATCATTTGTTTTTAGATGAAAAGCACAATACTAAGATAAAGGAAATTTCATAGATATCAAATAATTAACAAAAATAAAAAATAACATAAATAAATAATTGAATATTTACAGAATGCAATCTCTTAAATTTTGCAATTTAATTAATAATTAATAAACATGTATATAACTATACAATTTAGCATATTTTGCTAAACAAATAAATAATGTATATTTAATACTACAGTATAATAATGTATATTTAATCTACCCAGTAAAGATATATTTAATTCTACACATTAAATAGGGGGTCTGATAACTGAGTGACTAGAGCTCTGTGCCACAGGTTTTGTGTTCAAATCCTGGTTGTGCCATAGATGTTTGTAGTGGTTCAGAATCCACTTTAAACTGTAGGTCCTGGTATAATATGACCGTAGAACATTGGGCTAACAACCCTACTCCGTAAAAAGCAGCGACTCAAATTCAAGTCAGACTACTATCTACAGGTGATCCATCACAACATCCAACACAAACCCTTTACCTCCATCCATGAGTAAGACTACTCATGGAATGTCAGTCCTGCATTGTAGGATACTGAGAATGAGTCCCATACACACATATGAAATAATGCCCTGTACTGAATAATTGAAATTATCTTGCATTTGCACATAGTATGGTAAAATTTCCAAAAAACTCTCAATAAACAATAAAATAACACAAGATACACTGTCACAATCACACTTATTACTTTTTTTTACCAGAGCAATGATTGTAACGTGTTAAAAATAAGATATTAAGTGGACAATAAAGTATTACTTTCCAAAAAATCACATCATTCTGCTTTATAATTTACAGATTATCTCTTGTTATCAGATAAATAACTAATTAATCGTAATAAGATACTAATATTAAGGGGAAAAAAGAAACCTAACATTTACCATATGCATTTTGATGGCAAAAAATAAGTAATACAGTTTTCATAGAATTTTTTTTCAAATTATTGATATTATTTATAGAACCCTGTAAATTATTAAGTCATTTATAATAAAAATTTAAATTTGGAATCAATCCATAAATAAATGTTAATATTCAAAAACTACAAGTTATTTTATATTAAAAGTTTTTTTTATGTGATTTAAAAGAAAAATCTTATATAATTATAAATTATTATTATAATTATATGTACAAAATCTATGTGCTCCAATATCCTAAAAGACAAATACAAAGTCCAGTTTTCAACGCACTAACAACCAATAGATTAAGTGTAAGCAATTTTAAATGCAAAGTTAATGAGAGGCTTTTAATCAAAAAGGAACAAGAAGTCTTAAAATTTGAGCATCAAGAGTAGACTAATAAATAGAATTTAAAGAGATAATAGTAAAGGAAGAATTAAACCTATTCACAAGATGGAATATATTTGACATATTACTGGGAAAACAGTTTTATTATAGTTTTTTGAGTTGGTGTATAATGTATAGAGAGTTCTAGTAGCCAGATAATTTTTAAATACGTAATTAATATAGAACTATCATGATATAATAGATTTTCCAATTGGTGTATTTTTACCCCAGTTTTGAAAACCAGATTTACAAAATGCAATCCACAAGAGCCCATATTGAGGATTTCAGGATCTTAGAGACCTTATTTAATGCATGATGTCAGTTCTTTAAAGAATTTAAAATTAGCATTGGGGTCATCCATTGATACTCGGAAAAGTTTTTCAAGTGCAATTGTATAGTTGCTTCTTGAAATGCCACAAGTAAATCTTCAGAGTAGCTACGACCAAGAAAAGCCAAATTCAGATATCTTTTTTTAATTTCTTTAGTAGCCAAACACCAATATCTGACATTCAAGTTCATTTGTTGTCTTTGAGAAATTTTATTCGAAATTCATCAAATTCAATCGTAAGGTGCTGATATAAAAGCAATTCTTTAATACATTTTTCTTTAAAGAAAGGGGATATCCCAACTTTACCTAACTGGACACCTTTAGCGTTTTTTTTGCTATCATTGAACATTTGAGAAAATAATTTTGCTTCTTTCTCAGCTGATCTTAATGATTGGTGTGTGTAATTGCCTGCAGGCATTATATTTCTAGCTTACAAATATCTTCTTTAGAAGATATTTTTAATTCCTGAAGAAGAAACAACTGCAAGACTAGATAGTGGAATATTATTATCCTGTATACTTCCAGATTCTAGTACAACTCTTGTATTTGTATTAGTAGTATACTGACATGGAAAAAAAATTTAGACCTTTTGGAAGCATTTCTTTCCTTTCCTTTATGCCCAATTTTACCTTGATGGCTGGTGACAGATGTACGCTCCATATTGCTTAAATTATATATATATATATATTTTTTTTTGTTCCCAAAAGTATAAATAAATTAAATATCTATCATTTAAGTACTTCTTGCACCCAATTGAAATCTTTTATCTGCATATTATTGAAGGAGAACTTCCCATCTTTCATTAAAGGAAAATTCACCTGCCGTAAGAATGAATAAATACCATACAAATTGAAAGCGAATACGAAAATGAATGCAAAGAATGTAAAAAAAAGCGATGACATAGGCAAAAGAGAACGAAATGGCGATGCTGAGAAATTGAAATAAGCTCTCAACAGAAAAAAATTAGAAAGCTGAATGGCTGGAATTAAATCTGGAAGCAAAATTTAATTGGAGAAAATAGATTTAACTTGTGAGACAGTGGAGTTGGAGTTAATGACGCTTGAGTTTTTAATCCCAAGATAGCAATGAAAATGTGTTACTCATGACATTCAGATGTAAAGGAATGATAGTGTTAAATTGCCAATCATGTACATGCTTGGTGCAAAATGCTTTCACAATTTCCCCAGATTTGCCGATTCTATAGCCACCCTGTTAATTTAAGTGGTATAAAAATAATTCAGATTATCTTTTTTAAAATAACTTCAGATTATTACCTTCTGGCTCATCTGTTAAATCAATATAGTCAATGACAATAGTTTTCTGAGATTTTGTTTGTGTAAAAGCACATACAGATCCATTTGCAGGTCTATTTTCTCTAGATTGTTTTTACAGGAACAAAAGAATGAATTTGATTGTTCTAAAAGAATAAAAAAAAAAAAATCAATAAAATAAATGAAACAATACACAATTTATTCACATAAATTATTCTTATTTACCAATTTCTTTAAAAAGATGATTCTAAAATTAAAATCTGTTTTTCTACAAAACAAAATTCACAGATAAGCTAAAAAATTACAGAAATTTAAATCATATTACAAAAAAAAATAAATGTAAATATTTTAAACTAGAATAAAGCTACAATAATTACATATTTAAAAAAAGTAGATTAAGAAATATATAATATAAGTGACAAAGTTGGATTCTTACACTATGTACCTTTAAAAATATTGCCTTTATTTAGATTTCAGCATTCATACTTCAAACATAAAACTTATTAATTGCAACTTGCAAATAAGACAAAAAAAAAAAAAAAAAAGTTTAATATTATAAAATTTAAGAATAATAAAAAGATTTATTACTTGAGCTGATGATAAGGGATTTGATGCTTTGCTACTTACAGATAGATTCGTAGAAACACCAATGCTCCGTGTTGTTATCTAGAAAACAAAATTATTATTAGCTGTACCAAGTTATACAATAAAATTTTCAAAAATATTAAATGTGATTTAATTAGTACATTTTGAGAATTACCATTTAAACTAAATATACAATTGCATCTGTATACATGAAGTGTTAAATATATTTTTAATGTAATTGAAAAAAAAAAAAAGCTAATTACAGACAATTCTTGTACAATACAGATTTTAACAAAATGATTTCACTTTAACACAGTTCAATAAATAGTGAACATCCCTCTAAAATACAGCAATTTTACAACATTACTTTACTCGTAATATAGAATACTAAGAACAAATTTTAAAAATCACAGAAGTGTTTGTACATCAAAACACAGATGAAAACTTTTAAAAACAAATATCTTTCAATATTTTTTTATTTCACTATGCCTAATGAATTAAATCTGCCAATACAGATTAAAAAATTTTAATTAATTAATTTTAAAATTTTAAAGGCATTAACTACTTTCTTTTAATGTTACACACACACATAAAAGTGATTCAACTATGCATTACATTGGTTCACATCAAATTTATACCTGTAAAAATAGCTCATTGTTAAAGATTTCATATTACTAAATCTAAATATTAGAAACAAATTACTCTATCACACGCCTTTTTTATTTTATTTCATTTTTTGTGAGGTAAGTGTCTAAAATAGTATTGTCAAACTTTAATTTAAGGAACATTGTGATTTGGGCAACAAAGAAAATAGCCAAAATGGAGATTTTTTTATCACATGTAATTTTCTTGTTTTTTACTACAATTAGATTGCCTTTTCTGTTACAATATTGCATTTTTATTTAATCTTAGTTCTGAAAAAAAAAAAAACCATGAATAAAATATCTTCTTAACTGCAATTTTTAAAGCAATACATTTCTTGCTCAAAGTTCATGCTGTTGTTTAATTTTTGGATTCTCTTGTGCTTTGCATAAATAAAGTTGACTGTTTAATACTAAAAAGCATTGATCCGAAGTCGCCCGTGGTTAATAGTGAGTGAAATCGCCTAATCAATTCACACAGTATCACCATTGAAAATAATGTATATATATAGTTTAGAAGCATATTGGTTAAGAAGATTTATGAATTAATTTTTAATAACATTAAATAAAAAAGATGAAGAATGTTGTCATTTAAAACACAAATTCAATGCATAAGCAAAGCCAAAATATAATAAGATAATTTGATTGGATCTTGAGTGAAGCAACTAGTTCAAGATCTTAATTTCAAAAAACAAACTGAATGCTGCTGAGAAAGCAGATCTCATTAAGAAATAAAAAAAAAAAAAAAGAACATCAAAATTATAAAGAAATGTTAGTGAGCATACTTTATTTGGGATATTGGGATGTAATATGAGCCTAAAATTTAAAGTTCAACATTTGCATTTATCTTAGCATAATATGAGTGCAGTTTATAATGAACGTGGAGTAAGATTCCACCAGGAAGTAACTTTAATGTGAAGCAGATATAGATGAAAATATGTCAGCAGATTATTGTTGAATGCTAAAATATGTGACATCAAAAGTACAATATAAGAGATAGAAGTCAACAAAATGAGATTTTATATACTTGTTGCTAATAAATAGTGAAAAAAAAAAATATGTTCTTTTGTTTCTATTTTTAATATAATATTGTAAATAAATATATATCTTTCAGTTAATTAAATATTTTGAAAAATAAAACTCCCTCTTAAAATGGTACATTCTGATATAATTGAATGTCATATCTTGATTGAGGAATATCAAATTTATATAGATCACATACTTTTCCAATGAGGTGTTTTTTTCCCGACACATTATTATTTACTTTTTAAAAGGAATGTCAAATATTTCTTTATTATGATTAAATTTGCAATCTTGAATATGCCCCTGTCCTTTTAAAAGTAAAAAAGTAAACATTAAATACAATGTTTAATCTTACTAAATCAAATATACTTTTAAGGTCTTAAAAATATATATATATTGTTTAGTAAGAATAAATTATCATCCCCATAATGTCTCAGAATCATTAATGTGCAAATTTTCATTTTTGGGTTTATCAACTGGTTGGATAACTTATTTTGCCAGAAATACGAACATATATTGAAAAACATGGTTCTTGCCATGGCTGTTAGATAAATTTAAACTCCAAACAGTATAGCAAATATTTAAATGAAATTTCTCAAATTTTTGTTATTTCACTAACTTCAAATTAGAGGGGTATTGTACATAATATTAAAATGTAACAATTTTGACAGATTCTAAATAAAATTTTAAAAATGGAAGAATGGGTAGATATATAACATTACTCTGTTTACATGAAAAACGTCTTTATGTATTTAATTTTTCTTGATTGTTAACTAATAAAAGTTATTTTTGATGCTTTTAAAAATAATTTAATATATATGCTGCTTTTATGTAAATCATGATTAGGTAATATATCCACAATTGCTATCATTTTATCTACAAAATTGGAATAATTTGATATTTCTTTTTAACCAAATAACAACATTGAAATATGGAATTTTATAAATAAATTAAAAATACATAATAAACTTCAAATTAAATATTTATCATATTTCAAATATGGAAAAATTAATTCACAGTTCTTTTTATATTTGAATAAAATCCTGCATTATAAAACTTAATTTTTATTAAAATGATATTACAAAATATTTTTACTTCTTACAAAGTTAAAAAAAAACATATCTACACTTTAAAAAAAATAATTTTAATTATTTAAATTATTTAATAATTAAAATCATCATAATTTTTTATTGACTTCTATAAGATATTTTTTTTTTTTTTGATAAAATATTGCTTCCATATATTTTTTTTTTTTTTAATCATTCCTTTTTATGTCATTACAATTTGGAAACATCTACATTTGTGCAACTATTTTTAAGGATGATGAAAATTAAAGCCAAAATATTTAATGAGAGCCTTGAAAATTGGTTGTACTTTTTTTTTTTTTTTTAGCCAAATAAAAGGAGCATAAAATCTTGAGGTAAAAAAAAAAATAAACAAACAAATAAATAAAAAACTAAAACTTGCATTATTTTAGTATTTCAGTTACAATTGCACAAATTAATTTACTTTCTGATAAAGTTAAGTACAACTATCCCCCCACGAGTATCGAGCAAATGTTAATGAAAGCAGATGGGACTGAATGAATAATTTAAAAAAAGCATAATTACAATAATTACTGCTTTTTATTTAATTAAAAAGTAGAAAAATATGTGATTTTTTGACTACAAACCAGATAAACAATAAGAAACAAAATGATCTCTTTTCTCTAAATGTTTTAATTATAAGGAAGTATAAACAAACAAACAATTCTTTTGCATGACTATATATAAAGCAACAGATTTGTTTGTATATCTTATCTTACATTTTCAATAATTTTTTTATTAGTTAAAAGTTAAATATAATATATATATAATTTTTAATTTAATATATTATATTTAGTCAAAGATGGGAATGCTGAATTATATTTTCTAGCACAGATTGATATGGATAAAGAAATAAGATCAACATATTATATAAAATTTACATGTGTATATATTTTTGTACTAATATATATTTATACTATTATTATGAATAAAAAAATTTTTTTTTTTTAATTACCTTTGGTAACACTCCCAATATGAGGTAAAACCTTATTTCGTTCTTCAAACAGAATGCCATACTGAAGAGAAAGAAAAAGGTTATTTTATGAAAACCTACAATTACATCATGAAAAACCAGTTAATTTAAATTGCTGACAATTTAAATTTTAGTCAATGTTGTTTGAAGAATTAAAAAATTAAAATTCTAATCTTAATAATTGGAAATGTTTAAACATTACTTTACACTTTTCATGACAGTTATTATTAAACTTATTTTTGCAATTTGTAAAAGAAATCTCTTTATAATACAATTTATATATATACATAGCACTGATATATAATTGGACATTTCTTAATGACAAACTAAACTTATTCCTATATTTCAGTAGTGTGATTTTACCAACATTACAAGAAGGTCAATTGCATTGCACATTGTGGAAATGTGCCTGACATTAGAAATACCGATTTCTAAATCATAGAACAGTTGAATTAGTTTAAAGAAAAAGATTTTTGACTTGCAAGCTGGAAAGAAAGTTTACCCAATGGTTCTTCATCATTTCAATGATACATCTCATTAGCATTTAGTGACTTGTTATGGAATGATGAGTCATGCTTACAGATGACATTTTCTTTTAAATTATGATATTGAGAAAATATGATAAATTTTTTACTTGTACTTAAAAGATTCATAAAGTAGATATAACTTTAAAATAATCAAATTGCATTTGGCAATACAAAATTTAAATATTAGAAAAAAGAAGCGGTGGATTATATCTAAAAATAATAAAAGAGTATAAAAATTAAAATTTCAGAATTGGAATAAGAAAAAAGAAATTTTAAACCATTTTAAATAATTTTTACATACTCAATTTGACAGTTGGAGTATTTTAACAAAGAAAAGAATTACAGTACTTAGCAAATCAATTAAAAAATATTTTTTCTTTTGTTTAAATCACAAATATATCAAAGTTGAATGCAAATTAAAGTACTTTTAAACTCTGTTTGACAAGAATTTTTTTTAAAACATTTTTCTAATGAAATTATACTCTAATTAGTATATTATCATATTCACTTTTGTTGTATAATCTATGCTTTAGAATTCTATTTTTACAAATTAATCATACCCCTTTCAGATCCTATACCAATAAAAAATTTCTATAAGATTAAGATCAGATGAGTTGGTAATTTTGTACTGTTTTTTCTTCCATGATTTTTTTTAAGCATAACAAGATCATGTCAAAAATTCTGCTATTGAAAATCATTTTTTTTAAAAAATTAGCCTGCCTATATTTCATCATTTCAATGATGAGTACTAAAAGTTTCATTACCTTAAAAAGAAAAACCTCTTTTAAAATATCTTAAAAAGAAAGTTTAAAAGTCTTTATTCCAAAATGAGAAGTAGAAATGGGTTTAACAGCTAAGAGTCACATATATGCTGCACATTTTGCCTTTTTGATTAAGAAGTGAATGTTAACAGAAAAAAACAAAACTTCACTTGTACTATAAACAGTTTTTTTTTTTTTTACCTATATCAAGAACTTTTTCATCAATGAAGGAACTAAATGTTATTCTCTGTCATTGTTCCTTTATCAACCTCAAAAAGTCTTTATCTAGTGATGTGAAAATCAAAAACCATGATGTTTATGATTTTAAATTTAACTTAATTTTTGGGAGGTAAATTTGTCTTTTTCTAATAAAATGCAAATCAGTTCTCATAGACTTTCTCTTCCAGTCACACTTTAAGTTTTATATTTATGATTTTCGTTTTATATGATTGACAACAACCAATTCCATTAGTTTCTGACATTTTCTCGTAAGTCATGGAAATATGCAAATTTAGGATAATTTTAAGGTATTCTTTATTAGAATGATGTCTATAATAAAAAAAAAATTTTTTAAATAAAAATACAGTTATATTATTTTAATGAAACTCGCAATATTATATGTAACATACTAATATTAAAACTAAACTAATAGTGGTGAATAAAATGACATTTGAAAAAATACTATCACTGTAAAAAAACTTATGAAACTGTTGTACTAAACAACATAAAAAAAGACAGTTTGTCCCAGTTAATTTACATCATATTGTAAATTATATGTTTGATAAAATAGTTGGTAAATTATAGTTTTATATAGTTTGTTTATTATAGTTTTATGAAATAGTATTATATAGTTTTGAATGTAACCAATAAAAATATTGATTACATACAAAAGTAAAATTAAAGATGAAAAAGTTGCAATATAAATTATAAAAATAAGTAAGTAAAAGACATTATTTAATCAAGGAACAATAAAATCATCATCACTGAAATTAAAACAAGTATGTATTATTCAAAATATAAAAATAAATATACAGGGAATAAATGGAAGAAATAAAACATATTAAAATAATTAAAATGGATTTTAATTATTTTAAAACAATTAAATGGATATTTTAAAAACCAATAAAAGATAGCATTACAACTGATAAAAACTATCTATAGCAAAAATTAACAAAATAAAAGTAATAATGAAAATATATGTCTAATAAAATATTTATTATCAAAATGTGTATATTGTATTGAAACTTAACAATAATACATCAATTATTTGGTATTTTGTTACCAATTCTCATATGCATGAATACTTTCAGAGTTCGCACACAAAATTATGATTAAAAATATTTTTTAAAAAAGAACTAGATATCTAAACTTTTAAATCAAGATATTTCTACTTACCTTTTCTGTAATTCTTTAACTTTTCCCTTTTTCTCTTTAATTTTTGCTATAAGTTCTAAATTTTGTTGTTCCAATTTTATAAGAGGGTTTTCTGACATTTTTCTATATTCTAACATTTTTTTCCTTATATAATCCTGCATTTCCTGCAAAAAATTATTTAGATCTTTATTTCAGTCTAATTATTTTAATTTATTAGTAGAAAATAAAATTCCAACACCAAAAAGAAGTTGTGCTAGATCAACAATATTAGGTGTGTGCTTGCACATCTGAAAAAGAAAACTTTTTTTTTCAAATTTCAAGCATGAAGAATGAGTGGAACTTGTAGCTCTAGTACATACATGAAAATCCCATTTGCTTTAAATATGCAATGTGAACTTTGTAGCTTTATTTTCGAGACTGAACATTGTGAACTAGATTTCTGTCAAAAATATCTTTAAGAAGATATCAGAAGCTTATTGAATTTAAATAAAGCCATGTAAAAGAAAGTGTATTGTCTTTTGCAATATTGCAAAAAAAAAAACTTGGAAGGGATATATCCACTCCACATAATTCTTGGCAGCAGTGGCCACTGGAAGGTACTGTTTCAAGTAGATTAGGGTTGGCCACACATAGGCAAATACTGATAGAAATGACTACCATATTGCCATATAACTGTAGCTCAGTTGGTGAAACTGTAGCTCAGTTGATCAGCAAGTGATCTTCAGTTGGCATCAGAGTGATATAGTGAACAATATAAATTGATTAATAATAGAGTAAGGAATCTTCAGTACAACACAATTTTAAGAATTCAAAAGAATTTATTAGATGATTTATCTATAATAACATTATACAATGATTATAGCCTAAACACTATTCAATGATTATCTACATGATTTAAATTATAATCACATTACTTTAATGAAACTCACAATAGTATATGTAACATACTAATATTAAAAGTAATAGTGGGGAAATTAGGATGGGGGAATCTATTCCTTTCAAAATTTCAATAGGTTTTGGTGACCTTATAAAATCGCCCAAAATTCCTCTTGACAACACTTCCCTCTGTGTCCCACTACACTTACTCTGTCTCCTACTTCCCATTCTCAGCAATCATTTTAATCATTGACTTTTCTTGGTTCGGCAGTTTCTTCTTTTCCTGCACGACACCACAGAAGTTATTTTTCCCTGTACAGTGCATTCTAGTGCGACTCCCAAAATGGAGCCATGTAGATAGCATCAAGCAGAAGCCCATATGTTCTTGCCATTAACTCCAAATCAGTGCCATCTGCGACTTCAGTGTTGTCAAGCCAGAGCTAATTGAAAGGCTGAATAGAGGCGTGTTGTATTCTCAGCCATTTTTGTATTGGTGCCAGTGATGGCGATATGTTTGTTAGGAGAAGGCCAGTTAAGCACTTACAGCTAATCTGTCTGCCTTATGATCTGGTGAGCAATTTCCTATGATAATCTACTCAACTTGACAGCACACTTTTACATCAGGTTAGTGATTGAACTGTTTGTGTTGCCATTTTTTAATCATTATTACTGGTGATATTTTCCAACAGGATAATGCTTGCCACCATACTGCTGCTATAAATCAACATGCTCTACAGGATTTGAACATATTGCCTTGGCTAGTTCTTCCGATTGAGTATGAATGGAACATTATTGGATAACAAATCCAGTATCATCCACAACCAGCATGAACCAGTAATGATTTGATTGACCATATGCAACAGACATAGAACTCCATACTAACACAGTGCATGATATGAATGTGTGTGAGTGTCGTGCATGTCATGCATAACACAATGGATGTATGATTGCATGTATTAAAAATAAAAAAATTAAAAATACAATGATTATAAATGCACCCCATTTCACATTTGAAATGTCTCTTCTCACAGGTTCTTTAATTTGTGACCTAGAAACTTTGATCAAATAAATATGTTAGCTATACAAATGCTTGTCCACATTTTATTCCTCTGAACTAATTTCTTCGTGATGTTGGAGTTTCATTTTCCACTTGTGTGCATCACTAAACACAGAACTAAAGTAAATATGAATATTCTGCATGTGTGTAATGATTTATTGTTTGAAGCAATCTAAGTTGAGAATGACATATATATATATGAGTAAAAAGTTCGTTTGATTAAATAAATATGTGAATTTACTGTGAGTAAATTTTATGAAAGATTGAAAAAAAATATTCATGCATAATAAAAAGAATTCAAGTTTGTGTAAAAATAAATTTAAAATAAAACAACAATGAAGGGAAAAAACAACAAAATCCAAATAGAAACATAGTTATTTTAAAAATTTGATTGTGTTATCATGATATTTACCTATTTTCTCTATGAAATATAATGACTGAAATAGTGTATTCTAAATACAATAGTGTAAACTTTAAACAATGGCCTTTCAGAAGTTCATACTTAACACCTTGTGATTCCCAAGGAAAAGGTTGTACATCAAAGTTAAGTGCCTCCATATCCAATAAGTATAATCTAAAATAACAGCTATTACAAGTGTTTGCCAGGACTTGTTCTAGTGTGCTGAGATTGCTATATTGATATGTGTAAAAGGCTGACATAGAAGAGATTTTGTAATATACTATATAACAAACTATAGTAGGTCCTTGTTCAACCATCCTCATTATTCATCATCAGAAAAGGTGGCAGTTTAGGTACATGCCATGACTAAGATGATTTTACATATAGGTCCTGACAAGGATACTAACTGACAAAGCAGTAGGGTGCAGCTGTCAATATCTTTTGAAAAATCATGTTAATAATAAAATCCTTTTATACAGTTCTTGCCCAAGTGATAGAGCATAACTAGATCCTTCAAGTAATACTGTGGTGCAAAGGTAAAAATCATGATCTAACAATTAGAATGACGAGAAAATCTTTTCTGAAGTCTGGCAACATTGGGTTATATATGCAAGAACAAAACTCATAAATCTGAAAATATATAACAAGCCCTAATTATAAATAAAAATTCTAGAAATATTTTCTCACCTTATATGTCATTTCTACATATTCTTCAGATTCATCATCTGAAAAGCCATCTACTACCATGTGATCTAAAAAATTGTTAATTATTAAAATAAATATTTATAATTCAGTTAAAAGATTTATAAGTATGCATTTTATTCTAAAAAGCATAGTTTAAAAATCCTAATGATAAAGTTAAAGAATTAATATAAGTGTGTTCATGATTAATATTTAGAATTTAAAGCCTTTTAATTGTATAATTTGCAATTATTAAATTTTTATGTATGTTTATGAGATATTTAAGATTTGATTTTATGATTAATCATTAAGATGCTTTAATTTGATATTAAGAAATTATTGAAGTACATAACAATTTTTTGTGTCAGATTGCATTACATCAAAAACATGTTCAATAATTGCCATGGTAATCTATATTTGTTTTTAACTACAATAAATTAGTTACAACTAGAATATTGGATCAACTATACCAAATTAAGGAACGGTCATAAAAATAGTGATAATTCAAAAAGGTGTAAATTCATTTTAATGTAATATTTTTCAATCTGTAGGTCAACTTTTTCTTTAAAAGCTTCTGGTATCTGATAAATATTTGGTTTCTTTCTATCTATAATTGTGGGTTGTTGAACTTTTTACAATTTTCTATTTTAGTTATTTTTAATTCAGGTTATTTATAATTAACAAGTTTTGATGTCTGTCTGACAAGCACCAATATTAATTGATCTTGATTTAGATATGTTAAATTCAGTTTAGTTTAATCCTTCATTATTAATAGGTAAATAAAAATCTTTAAATCCCCGATTCTTCATTTTTATATAGTACACCCATGGACTGAATTTTAATTAGAAATTTTCTTGTTTTATTGGCATGACAGTGACACATTTTTCTATCAGGTATTTTTTCCTTGATGAATGAGGAGGGATTCCTTCTATCACTTCCCTGGGCAGATCCATCAGACAAACAGTTTATTGTTAAAATAGGGATCAGCAAATAAACTATATCATGTAGAATTCTTAATCAATGTTTAATAGTTAAAATATTTCGCATAATTTTCTTGATGAAACAGGGAAATTTCATCATGGAAATTTCTAGGTCAAATGTTGATTTAGGTCTTAAGATATTCAGACGAACAGCTTCTATCAATCTGGAATGTTAAGCAATTAAAACAGTACTTATTTATATTTTCTTGATGATGGTGGGCCTATAAGGCTAATTATATCAATGTTTACTATTTCAAATGCTCCAAGTTAGCACTGTCTGCAAGTTTTAACAAAAATTGCCCAATATCTTGAGCCATTTCAGGCCAATGAAAACATTTTATTGAATTCTTTCTTAATTTTTAATGCTAATTTGTTATATATTCATCGTTGTTTTGAAAAAACTAATTGAAAAATAGACAGAGAAATATTCTTTGTGAGACAACAATCCACAACTATTATTGATCAGCTTTCTTTTTTAAAATTCAAAGCTTTTTTTTTTTTTTTTTTTTTTAGCTCAATAAAAGCTTGTTTAAAATTCAAAGCTTTCTTATGCTCTTTTGAAGAATCACACTTGAGATTTTCTTTTTTATTGCATCAGATTGAATCACATAGATTCTGTGAAGGAATGGAGAATGCTGATTGTTAGTGGTATTAAAGCTTTGCTGGGGAAGAGGGGGCTAATACTTTTTTTGTGATACCATAATTTTCATCATTGGCATCTGGCTGAACAGAAAAAAAGGATTGTGTCTTCCTCTTTTGGGTGGTTTCTATCTTTTAATAGTATGCTGATTGTTAGTGTCTTTGATATTTCTTTGATAATATTTCTTTTGTGGTAACATAATTTTCATCATTGGCATTTGGCTAATCAGATATTGCCTTTTAAAAAAACTTTTCCCATTTCATTTTACAGCTGCACCTTATTTTATGTTTCTCCATGCAATCTCTAGCTAAATGATTACCACTTGCACATATGTTACAATCTTTTGTAGTTTTTCTAGTATTGATGCTTTTCATGCATTTTGTATTTCAACTAAATGAGGCTTTGTTCATATTTAAAATCTAGTCATTTTCTTTTTCACCACAAATATAGGCTCATCAAATTTCACATTCAACACTTTAAGTTTTACTGTTTTTGTTTACTTTCCTCAGATATATATATATATATATACACTGAAGTGACAAAAGTCATGGGATACCTCTTAATATCGTGTCGGCCCTCCTTTCGCCCGGCGAAGTGCAGCAACTCGACGTGGCATGGACTCAACAAGTCGTTGGAAGTCTTCTGCAGGAATATTGAGCCATGCTGTCTCGATAGATGTCCATAATTGTGAAAGCGTTGATGGTGCAGGATTTTGGCCACGAACAGACCTCTCGATGATGTCCCATAAATGCTCGATGGGATTCATGTCGGGCGATCTAGGTGGCCAGATCATTCGTTGGAATTGTCCAGAATGTTCTTCAAACCAATCGCGAACAGTTGTGGCCCGGTGTCAGGGCGCATTGTCATCCATAAAAATCCCATCGTTGTTTGGGTACATGAAGTCCATGAATGGCTGCAAGTGATCTCCAAGTAGCTGAACATAAGCATTTCCAGTCAATATTCGGTCCAGTCGCACCAGAGGACCAAGTCCATGCCATGAAAAACAGCGGAGCACCACCAGCTTGAACAGTGCCTTGCTGACAGTTTGGGTCCACGGCTTCGTGGGGTCTGCCCCACACTCGAACCCTACGATCAGCTCTTACCAACTGAAATCGTGACTCATCGGACCAGGCCACGGTTTTCCATTCATCTAGGGACCAACCGATATGCTCACGTGCCCACGAGAGTCACTGCAAGCGATGTCGTTCTGTCAGTAAAGGCACTGGAGTCGGTCTTCTGCTGGAATAGCCCAAGAAAGCCAAATTTCTCCGCACAGTTCTAACAGACAAGTCCCTTGTACGTCCACATTGACTTCTGCGGTTATTTGACGCAGTTTTGCTTGTCTGTTAGAATTTACGACTCTTTGCAGACGTCGCCGGTCTCGGTCGTTAAGTGCAGGCGGTCGACCACTGCGCTGTCCATGGTGGGATGTTATGCCTGAAATTTCATACTCTCGGCACACTCTTGACACAGTGGATCTGGGAATGTTGAATTCCCTAACGATTTCCGAAATGGCATGACCCATGCGTCTAGCTCCAACTAACATTCCGCGTTCAAAGTCTGTTAATTCCCGTCGTGCGGTCATCATCACGTCAAAACCTCTTCACATGAATAACTTGAACAGAAATGAAAGCTCTGCGAAAGCACTGCGCATTTATACCTGTTCTACGCGATGCTACTGCCATCTGAAAATTTGCATATTGCTATCCCATGACTTTTGTCACTTCAGTGTATATATATATATATGTTCATTGTGAATAGCTATATCTTTTAAATAAAAACATTTTATAATGAATTGTGTTAGTTTTTGTTCCTATTATGATTAATATTGATAAATTTCAATTACTATTTGATAACGTGTTTTGCTGAAACAAATATGTATATGGGCAAAAAGTGAATACTTAAAAAAATCTGATTTTTTTTCTCACAATTTAAGATAAAAATATATTTATAATAAAAAAAGATTAGAATTTATTTTTAAGTCATAAGAAATAAATTTCCAGAAGTTATATTTTGCTTTTAAACACTCCAAATAACTATATCTGTGAGGGACTGAAAAGTGATTTATGGATAACTTAAAAAAATTTGTTTTGTTAACAGTTTTTATGATTTTGTTGTTATCATTAAATATAACTAAATGTAAGAGTTATGAGGGCTTTATACTCTTCTCCAATCATCAGTATTAAAGACTAAAAAATGTTTATAGAATAAAGGTAAAGAACAGCATTATATTAATGATACAATGATAATCATCATAAAAGATAAATATGTTCTTAATTATGTGTTGGTGAATATTTTCTTAAGATAAAAATTAAATTATTTTAATTATACTATTTCCTGCCTATAAGCTGTAGCAGCATATAATTTGAGTAGTAATTTTTTGTTAGTAAAAATTAAAAATTTGGTATAGTTCCATTATTCTCTTGTGCATTGTGCTATACCAAGTAAATAAAGTTACATAGTATCCAATACAGTCTCCTTTTTATATTCATCTTTAAAAAATTTTAAGGGTGTTTTTTATGTCATAATATTACAATAAAAACTAAATGATAAGTTGATAGTGCAAGCAGGAAAGAATATGTATGCTTGTAAGAATTATGGTAGGAAAAAAAAGAAGTAATTAGACAACATATTCCATAGAAAAAAAAAAATAAAGAATAAAAACTTAGCTCAAAAAATACAACCAATTGCAGAATCAATTTCAATTATATGAAAAGGTACAAAAATATTTAGAAACTTCAAACGTATTCAAGACAAGATTAAATATATTTTGTACTTTTTAGCTGTTAAAAAAAAAAAAAAAAAATTCATATGTATCAGAATTATCCATTTGACCTTTTATAAAGATTCTCTAATTCTTTTCTGTGACCAGTGTATGATATACATTAGACTTTGTTTCCTTTCATTAGATTAAGCCATCTGCAACTCTCATAAATGCCTTTATGTTTAAATATCATTTATTTTTCTTTCCCATTTAAGTCTCTATTATCTAAGGCAGAAAGAATTATTATGCAGCAGTTTTTTTTTTATAATTAATTTTTATGGAAAAAAAGTCAGTAATATGCAATGGTTTATTCTCTACATCAAATTATTTTTTAAACTTTTAAATATATAATCTCCAGACTTCAGGTAATGATGATGAAATTATGATAAATTAAAAATTACAAAATATTGTAGAATTCTGGAATGAACACATTTTAAGTAGATTATTTTCTGAATATACAACGGAAAAGAGTTTTAAAAATATTTAATTATATATTTAACATGTATATTTAATTATTTTTGTAATAAATTAATTATCTGTTAAATAACTGTTATATATTAATACACCTGTTGATAGTAATTATAATTATTTTTTTGCAGATTAATAATCTGATATTTTAAGTTTAGAAATAAACAGTCTTTTCCAGATATTGTTAAGGGAGGTCGAAGTAAAAAGTTTGAAAACCATTGAACAAAATGCTTTAAAATTACATTTAGCTACATTAATTCTTTAACTTAAATTGCTAGTAGAAAAATAAAATGCATAATTTTCAAATAAAATATATAAAAAAAAAAAATTATCTTTTAAAAAATCAGAAGTATACTAATTTAAAATATTCACACATTTTTGTACTTTAAAATATATTTCAGTCATCAAAGAAACAAATATGCAAATTTATATTATGTGAAAACAAATAATAATCATACCAAAGTTTTCATTTATTGGTTGTAATCTAAACTGCATGGGTTTTAAAGATCCATCTAAAAATAAATTATCTCATTATATGTTTGTAATGCAGCTAAAAATTACTGACAGGAATAAAATAATTTTAGAAAAAGTAGTGCAGAATACCATTTTAAAATATAGGTAACTATCAACAATATCATTTTAATGCTAAGCCTTGTTCCAATGGCAGCTATCCCAAAAAAATATACTTATAATAAGAATATGAAAGATTATAATTCAAGGATTTTCACCTCTAATAAACACATGTAAAGACTAAATATCAATCAGAACTAAAGTATTGTAGTTTTGATGATAATTGATTAAAATACAACTAGTATAATCACTTCATCTCTAAAAAGTGTAAATCACTTGTATCCCTAAACCTATACATAAAGGATCTACACTTTTGCATATTTGGATTATTTACATTCAATTCTATAACATTTCCCATTGTGCATCCCTGTACATTAAAATCATTAGTAAAATTTACGACAAAATTAAATAAAACAAAGAATTTTATGGGAAACAATAAAACTGTAACAGCAACTAGAAAAAAAAAAATACAAAAAAATCTCAATCTCTAACTGCCTCTGAATTGGAGTCAAGAAATGACAGTGAAGTAAAAGAATAATATAATAAATAGTTTATGACGTATTAAAAAGGATAAAAGACTTTGACAATCACAAATTAATTTATATTGATAAGATTTTTCTTGCTGAATTTTATTTCAGAAATGAGTTTTAATGGTTTTAAAAAGTATTATGTGTACTGTTTTACAATTTACAATTATGTTTAGAAATTAATATCATTTTATCTCTAAGGAATAGCTTCTTTTTTTTTTTTTTTTAAATTTCTTTAATAAATATTAAATTTTCAAACAGCTTGATTAACTTTGGCCATTATGTCATTGAGTAACAGTATCTACCTAATTGAAATCATAACCTTCAATAATATATTGGAAGAAAGTAATTTGTGAAAAGTAAAGAATGCATAATTAAAAGAAACTTAGCTAAATGAGATAGGTTATATAACATCATATTTAATTTATAATGGATGACCTAAATCATTAAACTAAGACATTGACTTCATTTATCAATGGAATGAAAATTAACATAAATCAATAAATTTAAGTTTTTAATTATACTAAATATAATTTATTTTACTTAATACATGATGCATATTAAAAATTATTAAATCACATATATAAACATGTTAAAATATGTATAATACAGGCATTTTACATATATAAAAACATATTAAAGCAATTACCTTCAACTTCCATGCTTGAAATTTTTTTAATGGTTTTCTTTCTAATTTTTTCCTTATAAGATATTTCTCTTAATTTATAACACACAATGAGATAAAATTACTCTGAAATTATAAAAAAAAATGATCAAGGATATATTATCTTCATAAACTCATCAATATGCCTGATGATATTACTGCACTGGAAGGCTTGAACAGTCACAAATGGACATTGGATAATATATTTATATGTATATATAATTTAATTTAGATATATTTTAAGAACATGTAAACGAGTAAACAATAACAGGCTCTGATCTCTTCTTTTTTTTATTTCAGAATGCAAAAATCAAAATAAAAACAGGTTAAAACAGAAACAATGTTTTTAAAACTGAATTTAACTGCAATAATTCATACTATTCTTTCGGAACAAGAAGAAGATTATCTAAGATTATGCTGTCATTCTGTCAATAAAGTTTTGTAAATTAATACTTTCTACAATCATATTCACAATAAAATTTAACCATGACAATTTTAAAAAATGAATGAGATTTGAAGTCCATTTAATTTTATTACTCTATAGAAAATGATGAAAATTGGTGTTATAATGAAGTTATTAAATCTACAAATTTAAGAAAATTAACACAATTGTAAAATACTCACACACAAATAAACTTTTAGCATTTATTATTTAAATATAGAACTTATAAACAAATATATAACTTCATTTTATAATAATTATATATTCATTTTCAAAATGTATTAGTGCAATTCAATTCAACAACACAAAAATGAAATATACTTGTTTTTCTTAAATTTGTAGATTTAATATGAAAATAAATTTGTGGAATTTAGAAGTATATGGCATAACTAATAGCAAGCTATATGGTAAATTTATAATAATAATGCACGAATAAATAGCATTAACAAAAAATAAAATATTTTTATCATTATTTTATCAAATATTACAAATTCCGTATTTTTTCTTTCATAAAATTAAAATTTATATTTACAATACAGGCAATGTTGTAAAAATTCATATTTGTGGGCTTTGCTTCAAAAAACTATATAGAAATAAACAAAACTCAATTTTTGTTTATGCCCTTTAAATTATCATCTGATTAAATAATAAATCTTACACTTATTTACAAAATAATATTATTCAATAAGAAACAAATGTAATTTAAAAAAACTAGTTTTAATACTTATCCAATATTAATGCAATTAGCAAATAAATTATAATTTCAAAATGCTTAAAACAAATAACTTACTTCGATTGTGTAATATGAAATCTTAAACATCTGTTAGTTTAGTTTTAAACAGCCAAATTCAAATAAATTATTTATTAAGTAATGAAAAAAAATTTTGAATATTATAAAAAATTAAAATTTAAAAACACAATATTAAATTAACTGGATATTGTTAAAATGTTGGCTGGTGTACTTCTATTCGTAAACGGACCGGCATTATAAGATATTTAAAATAATAACTATAGTAACTTCACTTGACGTGAGGAAATGTTTTTGATGCTTATGCTTACTGCTTACATACGCTGCTTTATCTCAATTTATCCGATTGCTCTTAAGTAGAAGTAACAAAAATTAATATAAATAAAAAAATATGAACACAGATCTAAGGTAATCAGCAAAAGTTTGAATTTTTAAAAGATAGTAAATCAGAAGAAACATAGAAAAATGTGGTGTGGCGCAGAATTTAAGCCGCTGAGAAAGAAGACTAAAGAAGTTAACATAAGAACACTATGCAATTTTCGGTAGGGAATTAATTATTGTTATAGTTTTGTAGTACGCGTCGAATAACCAGGGAAAAGATAGAACTCTGTATCCAAAAGCCATTTTTAATTTTCCCTTTGTATTTCATATTAAATGCATTGATATAAAATATTTCTTCGGTTTCCGGATTATTACAGCTTAAACACACTGGAGAAGAATTAAAACCGAATCTATTGAATGTAACTTTAGAAGGATAAATTTTTTGTTCGAAATCATGAAAGGACCGATTTTCTTTCCAATTGATAGGGAAAGTTGATGAATTGGTTTAATGCTATTCTGATCTGACGCGTATTTTCCTCTTGACAATTATTTGACAGATTTTTTTAATATTGTCTTATTTTTTTATGGCGGATGATATCTTCGGGAGAATCCCTTTAAAGATTATTTTGTTTAATGCGGAATTTTACCAAATTATCTGCTTGTTCATTTTCGGTTATGCCCAAATGGCCTGGAAGGCAGATGAATTTTAAAGGTAAAAGTGAGTTTAAGTTATTTCTTAAGATATCTTCTATAAGTTTGATGACACGCTTTGATTTCAAAGTACAATTTTGTAGTGCCCGAAGGGTTGAGAAACTATCAGATATGATAATGCAGTTCTGTGCTTCGAATTCAAATGTACAGATTGATAAAATCAAAGCGAAGGTTTCGCCAGTAAAAGTAATATTGTAAGTTGAGATCGTCGCAGGTGAAGATTCTTGTGACAAAAAATTAATACAGGATATTGTGTGTTTGATAAGGGTTTTTGATGCATCGATCCTTAAAATAAGCTTATTTTTATAATTTTCTTCTTCACATTGTTCAAAACGGTTCTTGATTAAATGATGTGGTAGTTGTCTATTTTGGATGGGTAAATTGTCTAAATGGAAATAAATGTTATAATTTTTACTAATAGATGTAGATTGGGAATTAAACAGGAAGGAGAAATGTGTAAATTTTTCAAAAGTTTCAGAAGGTTAGCAAAAGTGCTGTTTCCATGGGATATTGACGTTATGAATTTGAAGATATTGATTAGCAACTTGTTTTTTGTTTTAAAAATTAACTGCTCTGATTAACTTTTCTGAAATGAGGATATTAAAATGATATTAGACATGCGTATATTAGAGATACTCTCTCCCACCCTAGATTCAAACAATTTTCGCTCATAAAAATTCATCGATGTTTATAAATCCCTGTCAAATATTGACAACTCTGTTTTAAAGAGTATCAAAAATTGCGATCTTCTCAGCTGAAAAATAGGAAAAGACTTAGATTGTTCTCCAAATTTTGACATGGTTGCCAGATTTGTTCATTTCTGAAGTATCATCACTGTATTTCCAGTGTGTTACCAAAATTCGACACTCACTGACTGAATCTGATCTGACATATCTTAAATGTTTAATTTAATTCACTTCTTTTATAATTTCTGATTAAACTTTTATAATTTGCTTTAAACTTGATTTTTTTTTCTATCCTTTATTTATCCCTTAATCTTTTTAAATTTTATAGTTTTAATTTTTCTTTTAATTTTTTGAAATTTAATTCTTATGCAATTTAAATATAATTAATACAAGAAGGTTTAACGACTCTAATTTTAATTCTCAGTCAAAGGGCATTAGACCATTGCTTTTTACTCAACAGCTCAAGATAGGAGTTAAAAATCGCTACGTAACCAAAGTACTCTGTCCATTATACTTTTCCTACATATAGTATGATTTGTTTCAAGACACGTTGCCTGCAAGAATTTTTGAAGGAAAATTTCAGGAAGTGAGTGATTTGAAAGGAATGATCAAATAACCTATTTTAAAGGAAAAACAAAAACAATGATAGCACAAAAACGTCTGAAACAGTACATATTAATTGAATTTAATCCAAGAATAGAGCAGTAATGTAATATATATTTATTTATCAACATATTTACAGAATATTATTTTATTTTCTATTCAAAATTTATATAATATAAATAAATTTATAATTTGAGATCGAGGTATTGAATTTTTTTTTTTTTTTTTTTTTTTTCAAAAATAAATCATTATATAATAAAGTACACTTTTTTATGCTAATGCGTATAGGAAATATATTCCGAAAGGGAGAAACTAAAAGTAGAATTGTGAACAAGAGATATTAATATTTATTTTAGAAAATTTTCTTAATATATTTGATAATTATTAATTATTAAATAAATATAGACGCGATTAATATATAAATCCAAATATATATATATATATATATATATATATATGATGTATATATATATATATATATATATATATATATATATATATTGATGTATTTTATTTGCTTTATTTATTATTCCTCCTATATTCATTTAATATAGTGTGCAATATATCTCAATATGTATTGTAGTAAATATATTTTGTTTATATTATGATGTTTAAATAAATAAAAATAGACTTTAAAACCTTCAAATTATAAACTATTATTGTTATTTTATTATAATCTAACATTCATTTGTATATAATTGATTTGTATTTTTATATAAACATTTACCATGAATCTAATTTCTAAGCGGTTTTTATTAAAATTGATTATTTTTAATCTATATATATATTGCATTTATAAATATATATTTACAGATGGATTCCGGTTTGATGGCACTGGCAGTGTCCGGTGCATAAGTCCGGTGTCCAGAAACAAGGACTCAATAGATAAAAATGAGCCTTGTTTTCGATTAAGAAACAAGGAGGCTCGATATATATATATATATATATATATATATATATATATATATATATATATATATATATATATAAATGGAAATATAATTATTTTCCCAAAATTTTATAATTTTACAATATATGAACAATATATTTTATAATATAATGAACTTCCGAGTTCGATCTTATAAAATGTAAAAATTTCAAATACTTTAAAATAATTTCTTATTTAAATAAAGCACTTACATGTGTACAAGCACAAGTGTATGGTAATAAGTTTTAAAAATAACATTTTATTCTTACATATTTTGATTTGTCGTATTTCTATTAATTGATCCATTATTTATGTTTCATGAACTTACTCTACAAATATTTTTTGAAAGAATTTCTCTGATTGATCTAATACAATTTACTCAGGTCCAAGTATTAAGATAAAACTTTTTATGATGATTTACATTAGTATTCGAAATTCTTTATTAATGAAACCGTTTCTAAGGATATATTCAGCAACTTAAAATGAAATATTATTAAAACTTTTTTGCAATCTGGTGCAAAGCAGAAAATCATATGTTTT